>JAXIVJ010003695.1:0-91080 GCA_036785665.1 Chirona hameri | reverse complement strand
TCAATCACTGACTGAATCGATTGAATCGTTCAATCAAAATTCCTTGAATAAAAAAAATATTGATTCACACCAGATCTTTGGATTCATGAATCATAAATTGAATACAAACCTGCATCAAACCAAGGCTGCAATGCAATCAACAGATGTAAAGATTCTTATTGATTCAAGTACACTGGTAAATTGTTAAAAACATGCAATTCCGTGGCTACTTCATTTATACTGAAATAGTATTCTGTAATAATGCTTTCAATGATCATACTCGTAATATGTAGGTTTCCATTTTTTATTGATGACATAACATCACATATATTTAAATGTTGAATCAAACGTGAATCAATTAAAATATTTGTTTTGATTCTTTGAATCTGAAAGAATCAATTCACAAAATTGTATATCTGTGAATCAAACAGTGATTGATCATTCAGATTCCAAAATGAATCATGATTGAATCATTCCAAAAAAGTTGAATCAATAACCAGTCTGGGTCTGTAAAGGTTTGGTCATCTGTTCCCATTTTTAGCAGGCTCCTGCTAAAAATGTGAACGCAACTTGCTATTTTTGGGAACGCTAAATCTTGTATATAACTGCCTTTTCTGCTTTTAGGAAACATAGATGAAATAATATCACCAAAGATTACAATTTCCGTGACGGCGGATCTTCCACACAGCTCAACTTAGGACACTCGGCCAATCAGAGGCCGAGTTTGTCCTAAGTTGCAGTCCCGACCCGTCCTGACCGACAGCCAATCAGCGTGCCGCATTGTCCGGAGTTGCGAATGCATCAAGCCCGTACCCAGAAACGCATTGCGCTTGCCGTGACGGCGGATCTTCCACACAGCTCAACTTAGGACTCTCGGCCAATCAGAGGCCGAGTTTGTCCTAAGTTGCAGTCCCGACCCGTCCTGACCGACAGCCAATCAGCGTGCCGCATTGTCCTGAGTTGCGAATGCATCAAGCCCGTACCCAGAAACGCATTGCGCAGAGGAAAGGCCAGAAATCATTGCTATTTTATTTTGTTTATTCATTTTATGTATTTGAACCGCGGAAAAAGCGCGAAGGGATTCATATATGGCGCATCTCATTCAAATATGGTAGAATCGGGCCTGTTCCCGTGGCGCCGTTAACTTCTTCCAAGTTGCTCCAGCGTGTAACTGTCCTATGTTATTATACATACAGTTGTATGTTGAAGAGGAGGTTAGAGGCGCCACTTGAACAGGCCCATGCCCATTGCCCATGCCCATGCCCTTGCCTAGCCCATTGTTGACATTCAAATATTCGTTGTTGCAATTGTAATTGTTGCTCCTCGGAATATCCTAGAATGGTTTATGCTCTTGTTGAAAGGCCAGTGCTGGCATTTCCAAGGTGGAACAAACCTTTCTGGGTTGAGGTGGACGCAAGTAGCGTAAGTGTCAGAGGTATTCTATCACAGGAAACAACTGCTTGGACGTCTCTTGAAACCAGCTTTGAATCACTTTGCAAAGCTCTTGTTGAAAGGCCAGTCCTGGCGTATCAAAGGTGGAACAAACCTTTCTGGGTTGAGGTGGACGCAAGCAGCATGAGTGTCAGAGGTATTCTATCACAGGAAATAACTGCTTGGACTTCTGTGCATGTAGCTTTATTGCTTGTTATGCAACATTCCGTATGCTCCCAGCAGCACACCACAGGACATGCAGACGTGCAGACATGAGCAGTAGCATGAGCAGCTACAAACACCAGCATGTGCATGGAGCCCACATGTGGATTTTTTTTTTAGTCGGAATGTTTTTGGATGGATGGATTTCTGAGGTCAGGCCCTGCGCCAAGCATAGCTTGTTGTGCAGGCCCTGACCCCACCACCCGATCAAGCAATTCCTGGTGTCTGCAGAATTTGGAAGAGAAAGTTGTATGTGCCTGACATACCTGGACACAGTCCGCCCTGCCCTCTGATGTCACCTGACCTTGAGTGCGGCCGCTGCCACCGGCCCACAGGCCATTCCCAGTTGGGCAAATAGCAAGCGCTGAAGCGACCTGAACTGGGGCTGCCACTACCGGGTGAGGTCAGAAGTCCAGTACTCTCCCAACTGAGCTACAGGGGCGAACATTAATAATTAACATTACATTACAGATAACCATGACACTGTGATGTAATTGACTAGAGCTTATGAATGACTTCAGCTTTGGTTTATTGTGGCCCAGTCACAAGTGTTGCAACATTGGCATGGCACCATGGCTAGAAAAGTGCTGGCCATTGCCATCAACAGGAAGATGCTGGCAGCCTTGGCCTCCATCACCCTGATGATCCAGCTAGCTAGACTCAAGAGTCTATGGCCTCATAGCCCCATTGTTTACATTACAATATTCAGTATTGTTGTTGCTCCTCTGGATGGGTGCTGTTATTCTAAAATTCAGATATATTATTAATTAATAACACTGATAATAATTGAATGTACCACCTTTGTTTCCTTATTCCTTAATTGTACCAAAGTATACCTATGCAGGTAGGTATGTTAGGCCAAGGTGGGCTTTCACTGCTGCTGGTCACCATGACCTTGGCACCTTGAGGCACCCTAAAGCCCTAATCATCATCATGACCTTGGCACCATCTAGGTTTATAATAATATTGGGGATTATGAGACTAGTGCAGGAATGTCATATCACTGTAGGCGCCAGTTTATTGCATTTATTGGGATGCACATTGAACTATCCCAGTGATGTGATTGGCTGGAGCTTATGAGTGACTTCAGCTTTGCCAGCCTCCACTGAGCTGCAGCCACGAGGTAGCACCTCCCAGTGGCACCAACCAGCCTCCACCGAGCTGCAGCCACAAGCTAGCACCTCCCAGTGGTACCAACCAGCCTACACCGAGCTGCAGTCACAAGCCAGCACCTCTCAGCGGCACCAATCATCCTCCACCGAGCTGCAGCCACGAGCCAGCACCTCCCAGCGGTACCAACCATCCTCCAACGATCTGCAGCCACGAGCCAGCACCTCCCAGCGGCACCAACCAGCCTCCACTGAGCTGCAGCCACGAGCCAGCGCTTCTCAGCGGTCTGTCCTACTGCGTGTGCGCGTGCGCGCCTGTATGTGTGTGTGTGTGTGTGTATGTGTGCGCGCGTGTGTGCGCGCGTGCTTGTGCGTTTGCTCGCGCGTGCGTGTGTGTTTGCGCGCGCGTGCCTGTGTATGCATGTGCGTGTGTGTGTGTGTGCGTGTGCGTGTGCGTATGCGTATGCGTATGCGTATGCGTATGCGTATGCGTATGCGTATGCGTATGCGTATGCGTATGCGTATGCGTATGCGTATGCGTATGCGTATGCGTGTGCGTGTGCGTGTGCGTGTGCGTGTGTGTGTGCGCGCGCGTGCGTTTGCTCGTGTGGGCGTTTGCGCGCGCATGCCTGTGTGTGCGTGCGTGCGTGCGTGCGTGCGTGTGTGCGTGTGCGTGTGCGTGCGTGTGCGCGCGTGTGTGCGTGTGCGCGCGCGCGTGTGCGTTGGCTCGTGTGTGTGCGTGCGTGCGTGCGTGTGCGCTTGCTCGCGCGTGTGCGCGCCGGTATGTGCGTGTACGTGTGTGTGCGTGCGAGTGTGTGTGTGTGTGTGTGTGTGTGTGTGTGTGTGTGTGTGTGTGTGTGTGTGTGTGTGTGTGTGTGTGCGTGCGTGCGTGCGTGCGTGCGTGCGTGCGTGCGTGCGTGCGTGCGTGCGTGCGTGCGTGCGTGCTCGCGCATGCGTGTGCGCGCCGATATGTGCGTGTGTGTGTGCGCGCGTGTGTGGGTGTGTGCGTTCGCGCGCGCGTGCGTGTGTGCGTTCGCGCGCGCGTGCCTGTGTGTGCGTGCGTGCGCCTGTATGTGCGTGTGCGCGTGCCTGTGCGTTTGCTCGTGCGTGTGCGTGTGTGTTTGCGCGCGCGTGCCTGTGTATGCGTGTGTATGTGTGTGTGTGGTGTGTGTGCGTGCGTGTATGCGTGCGTGTGTGCGTGCGTGTGCGCGCCTGTATGTGCGTGTGTGTGTGCGCGCGCGCTTGCGTTTGCTCGTGTGTGTGTGAGTGCGTGTGTGCGTTTGCGCGCGCGTGCCTGTGTGTACGTGTGCGTGTGTGTGTTTGCGTGCGTGCGTGTGCGCGCCTGTATGTTGTGTGTGTGCGCGCGTCTGTGCGCGCGCGCGTCTGTGCGTGCGCGCGCACGTGTGTGCGTGTGCGTTTGCTCGCGCGTGTGTCTATGTGCGTGCGTGCGTGTGCGCGCATGTATGTGCGCGCGTCTGTGCGTGTGTGCGTTTGCTCGCGTGTGTGTGTGTGCATGCGTGCGTGCGTACATGCGCGCGTGCGTGCGTGCATGCGTGCGTGCGTGCGTGCATGATGTGCGTGTGTGCGTGCGCGTGCGTGCGTGCGTGCGTGTGCGTGTTTGCGTGCGCGTGCGTGTGCGCGCCGATATGTGCGTGTGTACGCGCGTGCGTGTGTGCGTTCGCGCGCGCGTGCCTGTGTGTGCGTGCGTGCGCCTGTATGTGCGTGTGCGTGTGCGTTTGCTCGTGCGTGTGTTTGCGCGCGCGTGCCTGTGTATGCGTGTGCGCGTGTGTGTGTGTGCGCGCGTGTGTGCGTGTGCGTTTGTTCGCGCGCGCGCGTGTGTGTGTGTGTGTGTGCGTGCGTGCGTGCGTGCGTGCTCGCGCGTGCGTGTGCGCGCCGGTATGTGCGTGTGTATGCGCGCGTGTGTATGTGTGGGTGTGCGTGTGCATGTGCTGCGCGTGCGTTTGCGCGCGCGTGCCTGTGTGTGCGTGCGTGCCTGTGTGTGCGTGCGCGTGCGTGCGCCTGTATGTGCGTGTATGTGTGCGCGCGTGCGCGTGTGTGTGTGCGCCCCTGTATATGCGTGTGTGCGTGCGTGCGTGCGTACGTGTGTGCGTGAATTTTTTTCGTGCTTTGAGTTCCTGTCCCAATTTGATTTCATAGCACCTATCACCATTTCTTGCATAGTTCACTAACAATTCTTGGCCGACAAAAGCGTTAGCCCCTTAGAGAGTATATGAATTGACTTAATTAAATAAACATGTTGTGTGACTTTCCAGGTTACAGAATATAGCTAGGACGGTCCATGACAGCATATAATATCCAAACGGTCAGCGCGCTCCTTTGCTTTTATGACAATTTTCTTGCTTTTTCGTTTCAGGCGGAGCACGCGGACCGACAGAGGGTGGGTATACCTGCCAGCCCAGCTGCTCAGTGGCACCACCAGCACCACCATCCGTGAGCTGTTTGAGGACGAAGAGGAGGCGGCAAAGGCCATCGAGATCCTCGACCAAGGTTTCGACACCCTCAACTTCCGCCGACAGGCCTCTCCGCTGCGCCCTCGGAGTCGACCAGTACTAGGAGCGGCAGCAGCGTGCGCTGAAGCGACTCCGCCAGCTGCTCCAGACGGCGCGGTTCGGCGGCAAGCCCATGCCCTGCCAGCAGGGGTGGTGGTGTCCATCCGCGCCACGCTCGCGCTGTTCGACGAGATGCAGCGGGTGACGGGATTTTCGTTTCTCCTTACGGCGCGCCTGAACCAGGATGCCCTGGAGTCTTACTTCAGTATCATTCGGGCGCGCTTCGGGAGTAACGTGAACCCGTCAGCTCCACCAGCGCGTGCGGCTGCTGTTGATCAGCGCGGCACCCGCCGTTGCCTGGAGCACGGTGGTCCAACCGGTGTGCGCCGCTCCCTCTGCCTTCCTGCTCGCTGCCCGGCCGCAGGACGCTGACGAGCCGGACAGTGTGAGCGTCGCGATCGTGGCCCGCGTCTGCGAGCGAGTGGAGGCGGCGCAGGAGCCAATGGAGGCGGAGGCGCTCCCACTGCCGAGCGACCGCGCCTTGCGGAAGCGGAGGAAGTTTGCCCGAGGGGCTGCTGTAGCGCGGCGCGGTGGCTTGTGGACTGTCATGCTGCTCGCGAAGTCCGCAACTGCTGCAGGTGCCCGCCGCGCTGGTGTCGGCAGCCTCCAACTGTGTGCTGCGATACCGCCACGACCGCTGTCGGCCCACGCTGTCGGCCCAGTCACACTTAGCGCACGCTGCGTACCGATCGCGTGGCCGCTCGCTTGAAGGTCTACCTGCGCTGTCGCGCGGCCGCGCTCCGTGTGTCAACCTGCGGCGAGCCTCTGTCGACGCCGCCGGCCGTCTCATTGCCATGCGCTCTGAGACTACTGGCTGGACATGGCTGCGGCATCCGGTTTTAGATCTGCTTGCAGTGTGTGAGCCGCGACGCGCTCACGGAGTGAAACCGGCGGCGGGTGGTTTCTTGATCAAAGACGTTTCCGGGCAGCAGGAGTATCTGATGCTGGTGCTGCCGGAGCGGGGTCAGCTGCCGATGACTCAGCTGTTAACGGACGCTGAGTGTGTGGTGAGAACGCGCGGCGCAATCAGCGCGCTGGGCCGGCGCTGGGGCCGGGCGCGCCGCCGGACTCGCCGTTCCGTCTGCCGCGGTGCAGCAGTCTGGCGCGGCTGGAGGGCCTCGGAAGCGCGGCTGGACACGACCCTCTCGCCGGTGCGGCCGGCCGCTGGAGCCACCGCCACCGGAGGACACCACCGCGCTGCTGTCGGGAGTCGTGGCCGCACTGTGCGAGACGCTTGCGACACGATCGTCATGGAGCACTCCTCGGGTGCGGGCTACAGGTTCTGATGGTCGGCGCCAGTGAATTCGAGTGCGGTGGGCGCCTGTCTGCGCGCGGCGCGCTCCGTGCTGCCGCGCGAGCTGACTGTGCGCTGGCGGCAAGCGGTCAACCTTCGCGCGGCTCTGTGCGCTGGCGGCCGGGGAGCCTGGTGATTTCTCCCTGCCCTGGGGTGAGCTCTGGGGAGCGAGACCGAGTGGGTGCGCGTACCAAATACGCTCTACTTGCTGGACCAGGTGCGGTCGAACCTGCTGTAGCTGCGTGCCGTCAACCGCGCGATGGTGCTCTGGGCCGAGGTGTGGCCCTCTCGGGAGTGGGTGTAGGCGCTGGTGCCGGCTTTGGTGCGGCCCGGCCTCGACCACAGCTCGCCTCGGCTGCCTGCTAGCTGTGCCTACTGGCTACATAGCGGCACGTTATTACACACTCAGCTCCGGCGTCGTGCCGACGACCTTTATGTATGTCGCCATGAACCGCGTAGAGAACCTCACTGGCAGCTTCCACGCCTTCCGGAGTCTGTCGTTTCTGTTTGGCGTCGCGCTCTACCTACTGTAATAGGTGTGAAATGAGTGGCACATTCGGGGCGGATGTTCACGCGAATACATTATTCCAACCGTATGACTGCACTAACTTGTCGAGGAAGTTGGCCGTTAGCAATCTTCGGCTGTAGATTTTATGTGCGTCTTGAATAATTGACTTCATTGTACCTGTCAGGCTTACCTAGCACATATCAGTATCATCAGGCAAGCAACTAGAAGCCACGGGAAGGGGGCGGCTGTTGGCGTCGTCATTTCCGATCCAGAGGGGTTCCGCCGGCACTGATGACTCGAGGGGCGCGACATGCACTCAAGAACTCAAAAGGGGTGCCTTCGGCTTCCAGCCTTCGGGGACTATCGTGACGGGGGAGGGGGATACGTGCTCCCTTAGCCCGCCCCCTGGCTGTGCCTAGGGACTCGTCTAAGTAAATTTGAGGGGGGGGGGGGCAGTGGGGTGTTCACGGGGGAGGGGGTCGCGTTATGCCGGATCCCCATTGCCCAGAGTTGCATTGAATGTTGCTTTGACTGGGGGAAGGGGAGGGGGCTGGGGCCGGGACTGGGTGTTTACCTCCCCGCCCAGTTAACATGTTAGACGAGTCCCTGGTTGCGCCGCTGAGTTCCAGACCGCCTTAGATGCAAATAATCAACAAATAATACGACGCACATTGAAGGTCCCATTGTGATACCAGTGATACCACCTCCAGAACCGCTCTATCCGAACGCGTGCGATTTGTTGGCTGTGATTTAGACCGTCTGGTGAAAAATATAAGGCGGGAAAAGCTACCGCTTGGTGATACAAAATACCTTGTTCTATCCTCTATCCATACCCGGGTCATGATTCCACCTGCAAAGTCATTTAGTACCTAAATAATAATTGTTAACATCTGCAAAATCTCCATTTAAAGCTATGTGAGTATCAGCTGACTGCGATTCCTTGGGCCAAACCGCGTTATTTTCATGTCCGTGAAGTTAGCGTCGGATTCGGATTCGAATTCAGCGTCGAGTAGCGATTTGTTTAAAAATCTGGTTACAGGTCAATTTGGGCACGCTGATCACGAAAATAACATTTATTTTGACATTCAAGGTCATCTTCAAGGTCATTTTCAAGGTCAAAGGACGGGCGCCTCAAAACACCTTTAAGGGTTGCTCCAATTGCAAAAATAATGGTCTCAGTCGATTCCTCAGGTCCATATCTAACCTCCGCATTAAAAACCTCACGCGTGCCTCATATCCTTGAGACCATAGAAGGTTCTCAAAGGACAGGGCGCCTAAAAATGCTCTTAACGGCTGTTTCAATTGCAAAAACAATGGTCTCAGTCGATTTCTCAGGTCCATATCTAACCTCCGCATTAGAAATCTCACGCGTGCCTCATATCCTTGAGAACATAGAAGGTTCTCAAAGGACGGGGCGCCTCAAAACGCCCTTAACGGCTGTTTCAATTGCAAAAACAATGGTCTCAGTCGATTCCTCAGGTCCATATCTAACCTCCGCATTAGAAATCTCACGCGTGCCTCACATCCTTGAGAACATAGAAGGTTCTCAAAGGACGGGGCGCCTCAAAACGCCTTTTAGGGTTGCTCCAATTGCAAGAATAATGGTCTCAATCGATTCCCCGGGTCCATATCTAACCTCCGCATTAGAAACCTCACGCGTGCCTCATATCCTTTAGACCATAAAAGGTTCTCAAAGGACGGGGCGCCTCAAAACGCCCTTAACGGCTGTTCTAATTGCAAAAAACAATGGTATCAGTCGATTCCTCAGGTCCATATCTAAATTCCGCATTATAAATCTCACGCGTGCCTCATATCCTTGAGACCATAAAAGGTTCTCAAAGGACGGGGCGCCTCAAAACGCCTTTAAGGGTTGCTCCAATTGCAAAAATAATGGTCTCAATCGATTCCCCGGGTCTATATCTAACATCTGCATTGGCAACCTCACGCGTGACTTGTATCCTTGAGACCATAAAAGGTTCTCAAAGGACGGAGCGCCTCAAAACGCCCTTAACGGCTGTTCCAATTGCAAAAACAATGGTCTCAGTCGATTGCTCAGATACATATCTAACCTCCACATTATAAATCTCACGCGTTCCTCATATCCTTGAGACCATACAAGGTTCTCAAAGGACGGGGCGCCTCAAAACGCCTTTAAGGGTTGCTCCAATTGCAAAAATAATGGTCTCAATCGATTCTCCGGGTCCATATCTAACATCCGCATTGGCAACCTCACGCGTGCCTTATATCCTTGAGACAATAAAAGGTTCTCGAAGGACGGGGTGCCTCAAAACGCCCTTAACGGCTGTTCCAATTGCAAAAACAATGGTCTCAGTCGATTCCTCAGGTCCATATCTAACCTCCGCATTAGAAACCTCATGCGTGCCTCATATCCTTGAGACCATAGAAGGTTCTCAAAGGACGGGGCGCCTCAAAACGCCTTTAAGGGTTGCTCCAATTGCAAAAATAATGGCCTCAATCGATTCCACTGGTCCATATCTAACCTCCGCATTAGAAACCTCACGCGTGCCTCATATCCTTTAGACCATAAAAGGTTCTCAAAGGACGGGGCGCCTCAAAACGCCCTTAACGGCTGTTCTAATTGCAAAAACAATGGTCTCAGTCGATTCCTCAAGTCCATATCTAACCCCCGCATTAGAAATCTCACGCGTGCCTCATATCTTTGAGACCATAAAAGGTTCTCAAAGGACGGGCGCCTCAAAACGTTCTTAACAGCTGTTCCAATTGCAAAAACAACGGTCTCAGTCGATTCCTCAGGTCCATATCTAACCTTCGCATTAGCAATCTCACGCGTTCCTCATATCACTGAGACCATAAATGGTTCTCAAAGGACGGGGCGCCTCAAATCGCCCTTAACGGCTGATCCAATTGCAAAAACAATGATCTCAGTCGATTCCTCAGGTCCATATCTAACCTCCGCATTAGAAACCTCACGCGTGTCTTATATCCTTGAGACCATAAAAGGTTCTCAAAGGACGGGGCGCCTCAAAACGCCCTTAACGGCTCTTCCAATTGCAAAAAACAATGGTCTCAGTCGATTCCTCAGGTCTATATCTAACCTCTGCATTAGAAACCTCACGCGTGCCTCATATCCTTGAGACCATAAAAGGTTCTCAAAGGACGGGGGCCTCAAAATGCCTTTAAGAGTTGCTCCAATTGCAAAAATAGTGGTCTCAATCAATTCCCCGGGTTCATATCTAACCTCCGCATTAGAAACCTCACGCGTGCCTCATATCCTTGAGACCATAAATGGTTCTCAAAGGACGGGGCGCCTCAAAACGCCCTTAACAGCTGTTTCAATTGCAAAAACAATGGTGTCAGTCGATTCCTCAGGTCCATATCTAACCTCCGCATTAGAAATCTCACGCGTGCCTCATATTCTTGAGACCATAAAAGATTCTCAAAGGACGGGGCGCCTCAAAATGCCTTTAAGGGTTGCTCCAATTGCAAAAATAATGGTCTCAATCAATTCCCCGGGTCCATATATAACCTCCGCATTGGCAACCTCACGCGTGCCTCATATCCTTGAGACCATAAAAGGTTCTCAAAGGACGGGGCGCCTCAAAACGCCCTTAACGGCTCTTTTAATTGCAAAAACAATGGTCTCAGTCGATTCCTCAGGTCCATATCTAACCTCTGCATTAGAAATCTCACGCGTGCCTCATATCCTTTTGACCATAAAAGGTCTTCAAAGGACGGGTCACAAGACCATCACGATCTTAAGAGGCAGCCGCCGAGACCGCGTCTCCATCGACCGGGTCAAACCGGCGTTCATGGACGCGACGTCGGACCTGCCGCCCGCCGCAACTGCCGGACCCCGCAGCGACAGCACAGAGCTGCTGTCCAGCGGCCCGCTGTTGCTGCTGCCGCCGATCGTCCCTCCAGCGCCACGCCCCCTCCCCCGCCCCTTCCCCCGCCGCCACTTCCGCCGTGCCTGCGTGCCACGAGGAGTGGACGAATCGTTCGACCTCCCGCCAGATTCCAACACGTCACGTTCGCCAGTGACGTGTCTGGGGGGAGGTGGTGTAGCGGACGTCACGCCGCGGCTTGATGTCTTATGTTTGTATTATTTTCAAAGGACGGGTCTCAAGGATATGAGGCACGCGTGAGATTTCTAATGCGGAGGTTAGATATGGACCTGAGGAATCGACTGAGACCATTGTTTTTGCAATTGGAAGAGCCGTTA
The DNA here is from genome assembly GCA_036785665.1 of Chirona hameri. Taxonomy (NCBI): domain Eukaryota; kingdom Metazoa; phylum Arthropoda; class Thecostraca; order Balanomorpha; family Balanidae; genus Chirona; species Chirona hameri. The sequence goes on along the minus strand of JAXIVJ010003695.1, from coordinate 79,763 downwards.
AGGGCGTTTTGAGGCGCCCCGTCCTATGAGAACGTTTTATGGTCTCAAGGATATGAGGAACGCGTGAGGTTTCTAATGCGGAGGTTAGATATGGACCTGAGGAATCGACTGAGACCATTGTTTTGCAATTAGAACAGCCGTTAAGGGCGTTTTGAGGCGCCCGTCCTTTGAGAACCTTTTATGGTCTCAAGGATATGAGGCACGCGTTAGGTTGCCAATGCGGAGGTTAGATATGGACCCGGAGAATCGATTGAGACCATTATTTTTGCAATTGGAGCAACTCTTAAAGGCGTTTTGGGGCGCCCCGTCCTTTGAGAACCTTTTATGGTCTCAAGGATATGAGGCACGCGTGAGGTTTCTAATGCAGAGGTTAGATATGGACCCGGGGAATCGATTGAGACCATTATTTTTGCAATTGGAGCAACCCTTAAAGGCGTTTTGAGGCGCCCCGTCCTTTGAGAACCTTTTATGGTCTCAAGGATATGAGGCACGCGTAAGGTTGCCAATGCGGAGGTTAGATATGGACCCGGGGGGAATCGATTATGACCATTATTTTTGCAATTGGAGCAACCCTTAAAGGCGTTTTGAGGCGCCCCGTCCTTTGAGAACCTTTTATGGTCTCCAGGATATGAGGCACGCGTAATATTTCTAATGCGAAGGTTAGATATGGACCTGACGAATCGACTGAGACCATTGTTTTTGCAATTGGAACAGCCGTTAAGGGCGTTTTGAGGCGCCCCGTCCTTTGATAAAATTTTATGGTCTCAAGGATATGAGGCACGCGTGAGATTTCTAATGCGGAGGTTAGATATGGACCTGAGGAATTGACTGAGACCATTGTTTTTGCAATTGGAAGAGCCGTTAAGGGCGTTTGGAGGCGCCCTGTCGTTTGAGAACCTTTTATGGTCTCAAGGATATGAGGCACGCGTGAGGTTTCCAATGCGGAGGTTAGATATGGACCCGGGGAATCGATTGAGATCATTATTTTTGCAATTGGAGCAACTCTTAATGGCGTTTTGAAGCGCCCCGTCCTTTGAGAACCTTTTATGGTCTCAAGGATATAAGGCACGCGTGAGGTTTCTAATGCCGAGGTTAGATATGGACCTGAGGAATCGAATGAGACCATTGTTTTTGCAATTGGAAGAGCCGTTAAGGGCGTTTGGAGGCGCTCCGTCGTTTGAGAACCTTTTATGGTCTCAAGGATATGAGGCACGCGTGAGGTTTCTAATGCGGAGGTTAGATATGGACCCGGGGAATCGATTGATACCATTATTTTTGCAATTGGAGCAACCCTTAAAGGCGTTTTGAGGCGCCCCGTCCTTTGAGAACCTTTTATGGTCTCAAGGATATGAGGCACGCGTGAGATTTCTAATGCGGAGGTTAGATACGGACCTGATCAATCGACTGAGACCATTGTTTTTGCAATTGGAAGAGCCGTTAAGGGCGTTTTGAGGCCTTTGAGAACCATTTATGGTCTCAAGTATATGAGGCACGCGTGAGGTTTCTAATGCGGAGGTCAGATATGGACCCGGGGAATCGATTGAGACCATTATTTGCAATTGGAGCAACCCTTAAAGGCGTTTTGAGGCGCCCCGTCCTTTGAGAACCTTTTATGGTCTCAAGGATATGAGGAACGCGTGAGGTTTCTAATGCGGAGGTTAGATATGGACCTGAGGAATCGACTGAGACCATTGTTTTTGCAATTGGAACAGCCGTTAAGGGCGTTTTGAGGCGCCCTGTCCTTTGAGAACCATTTATGGTCTCAAGGATATGAGGAACGCGTGAGGTTTCTAATGCGGAGGTTAGATATGGACCCGGGGAATCGAGTGAGACCATTATTTTTGCAATTGGAGCAACCCTTAAAGGCGTTTTGAGGCGCCCCGTCCTTTGAGAACCTTTTATGGTCTCAAGAATATGAGGCACTTGTGAGGTTTCTAATGCGGAGGTTAGATAAGGACCTGAGGAATCGACTGAGACCATTGTTTTTGTAATTGGAACAGCTGTTAAGGGCGTTTTGAGGCGCCCCGTCCTTTGAGAACCATTTATGGTCTCAAGAGTATAAGGCACGCGTGAGGTTTCTAATGCGGAGGTTAGATATGGACCCGGGGAATCGATTGAAACCATTATTTTTGCAATTGGAGCAACTCTTAAAGGCGTTTTGAGACGCCCCGTCCTTTGAGAACGTTTTATGGTCTCAAGGATATGAGGCACGCGTGAGGTTTCTAATGCGGAGGTTAGATATGGACCTGAGGAATCGACTGAGACCATTATTTTTGCAATTGGAGCAACCCTTAAAGGCGTTTTGAGGCGCCCCGTCCTTTGAGAACCTTTTATGGTCTCAAGGATATGAGGCACGCGTGAGGTTTCTAATGCGGAGGTTAGATATGGACCTGAGGAATTGATTGAGACCATTGTTTTTGCAATTGGAACAGCCTTTAAGGGGGTTTTGAGGCGCCCCGCAATTTGAGAACCTTTTATGGTCTCAAGGATATGAGGCACGCGTGAGGTTGCCAATGCGGAGGTTATATATCGACCCGAAGAATCGATTGAGACCATTATTTTTGCAATTGGAGGAACCCTTAAAGGCGTTTTGAGGCGCCCCGTCCTTTGAGAACCTTTTATGGTCTCAAAGATATGAGGCACGCGTGAGGTTTCTAATACGGAGGTTAGATATGGACCTGAGGAATCGACTGAGACCATTGTTCTTGCAATTGGAACAGCCGTTAAGGGCGTTTTGAGGCGCCCCGTCCTTTGATAACCTTTTATGGTCTCAAGGATATGAGGCACGCGTGAGGTTTCTAATGCGGAGGTTAGATATGGACCCGGGTAATCGATTGAGACCATTATTTTTGCAATTGGAGCAACCCTTAAAGGCGTTTTGAGGCACCCCGTCCTTTGAGAACCTTTTATGGTCTCAAGGATATGAGGAACGCGTAAGGTTTCTAATTGGGAGGTTAGATATGGAACTGAGAAATCGACTGAGACCATTATTTTTGCAATTGAAGCATCCCTTAAAGGCGTTTTGAGGCGCCCCGTCCTTTGATAACCTTTTATGGTCTCAAGGATATGAGGCACGCGTGAGATTTCTAATGCGGAGGTTATATATGGACCTGAGGAATCGACTTAGACCATTGTTTTTGCAATTGGAACAGCCGTTAGGGGCGTTTTGAGGCGCCCCGTCCTTTGAGAACCATTTATGGTCTCAAGGATATGAGGCACGCGTAAGGTTTCTAATGCGGAGGTTAGATATGGACCCGGGGAATCGATTGAGACCATTATTTTTGCAATTAGAGCAACTCTTAAAGGCGTTTTGAGGCGCCCTGTCCTTTTAGAACCTTTTATGGTCTCAAGGATATGAGGCACGCGTGAGGTTTCTAATGCGGAGGTTAGATATGGACCTGAGGAATCGACTGAGACCATTGTTTTTGCAATTGGAAGAGCCGTTAAGGGCGTTTGGAGGCGCCCCGTCGTTTGAGAACCTTTTATGGTCTCAAGGATATGAGGCAAGCGTGAGGTTTCTAATGCAGAGGTTAGATATGGACCCGGGGAATCGATTGAGACCATTAATTTTGCAATTGGAGCAACCCTTAAAGGCGTTTTGAGGCGCCCCGTCCTTTGAGAACCTTTTATGGTCTCAAGGATATGAGGAACGCGTGAGGTTTCTAATGCGGAGGTTAGATATGGACCTGAGGAATCGACTGAGACCATTGTTTTTGCAATTGGAACAGCCGTTAAGGGCGTTTTGAGGCGCCCTGTCCTTTGAGAACCATTTATGGTCTCAAGGATATGAGGAACGCGTGAGGTTTCTAATGCGGAGGTTAGATATGGACCCGGGGAATCGAGTGAGACCATTATTTTTGCAATTGGAGCAACCCTTAAAGGCGTTTTGAGGCGCCCCGTCCTTTGAGAACCTTTTATGGTCTCAAGAATATGAGGCACGCGTGAGGTTTCTAATGCGGAGGTTAGATATGGACCTGAGGAATCGACTGAGACCATTGTTTTTGCAATTGGAAGAGCCGTTAAGGGCATTTGGAGGCGCCTCGTCGTTTGAGAACCTTTTATGGTCTCAAGGATATGAGGCAAGCGTGAGGTTTCTAATGCGGAGGTTAGATATGGACCCGGGGAATCGATTGAGACCATTAATTTTGCAATTGGAGCAACCCTTAAAGGCGTTTTGAGGCGCCCCGTCCTTTGAGAACCTTTTATGGTCTCAAGGATATGAGGCACGCGTGAGGTTGCCAATGCAGAGGTTAGATATGGACCCGGATAATCGATTGAGACCATTATTATTGCAATTGGAGCAACCCTTCAAGGCGTGTTGAGGCGCCCCGTCCTTTGAGAACCTTTTATGGTCTCAAGGATATGAGGCACGCGTAAGGTTTTAATGCGGAGGTTAGATATGGACCCGGGGAATCGATTGAGACCATTATTTTTGCAATTGGAGCAACCCTTAAAGGCGTTTTGAGGCGCCCAGTCCTTTGAGAACCTTTTATGGTCTCAAGGATATAAGGCACGCGTGAGGTTTCTAATGCGGAGGTTAGATATGGACCTGAGGAATTGACTGAGTCCATTGTTTTTGCAATTGGAACAGCCGTTAAGGGCGTTTTGAGGCGCCCCGTCCTTTGAGAACCTTTTATGGTCTCAAGGATATGAGGAACGCGTGAGGTTGCCAATGCGGAGGTTAGATATGGGCCCTGGGAATCGATTGAGACCATTATTTTTGCAATTGGAGCAACCCTTAAAGGCGTTTTGAGGCACCCCGTCCTTTGAGAACCTTTTATGGTCTCAAGGATATGAGGCACGCGTAAGATTTCTAATGCGGAGGTTAGATAGGGACCTGAGGAATCGACTGAGACCATTGTTTTTGCAATTGGAAGAGCCGTTAAGGGCGTTTGGAGGCTCCTCGTCCTTTGAGAACCTTTTATGGTCTCAAGGATATGAGGAACGCGTGAGGTTTCTAATGCGGAGGTTAGATATGGACCCGGGGAATCGATTGAGATCATTATTTGAAATTGGAGCAACCCTTCAAGGCGTTTTGAGGCGCCCCGTCCTTTGAGAACCTTTTATGGTCTCAAGGATATGAGGAACGCGTGAGGTTTCTAATGCGGAGGTTAGATATGGACCTGAGGAATCGACTGAGACCATTGTTTTTGCAATTGGAACAGCCGTTAAGGGCGTTTTGAGGCGCCCCGTCCTTTGAGAACCATTTATGGTCTCAAGGATATGTGGCACGCGTGAGGTTTCTAATGCGGAGGTTAGATATGGACCCGGGGAATCGATTGTGACCATTATTTTTGCAATTGGAGCAGCCCTTAAAGGCGTTTTGAGGCGCCCCGTCCTTTGAGAACCTTTTATGGTCTCAAGGATATGAGGCACGCGTGAGGTTTCTAATGCAGAGGTTAGATATGGACCCGGATAATCGATTGAGACCATTATTTGCAATTGGAGCAACCCTTAAAGGCGTTTTGAGGCGCCTCGTCCTTTGAGAACCTTTTATGGTCTCAAGGATATGAGGCACGCGTGAGGTTTCTAATGCAGAGGTTAGATATGGACCTGAGGAATCGGATATGAGGCACGCGTGAGGTTTCTAATGCGGAGGTTAGATATGGACCCGGGGAATCGATTGAGATCATTATTTTTGCAATTGGAGCAACCCTTAAAGGCGTTTTGAGGCGCCCCGTCCTTTGAGAACCTTTTATGGTATCAAGGATATGAGGCACGCGTGAGGTTTCTAATGCGGAGGTTAGATATGGACCTGAGGTATCGACTGAGACCATTACTTTTGCAATTGGAACAGCCGTTAAGGGCGTTTTGAGGCGCCCCGTCCTTTGAGAACCTTTTATGGTCTCAAGGATATAAGGCACGCAAGAGGTTGCCAATGCGGAGGTTAGATATGGACCCGGGGAATCGATTGAGACCATTATTTTTGCAATTGGAGCAACCCTTAAAGGCGTTTTGAGGCGCCCCGTCCTTTGAGAACCTTTTATGGTCTCAAGGATATAGAGCACGCATGAGGTTGCCAATGCGGAAGTTAGATATGGACCCGAGGAATCGATTGAGACCATTATTTTTGCAATTGGAGCAACCCTTAAAAGCGTTTTGAGGCGCCCCGTCCTTTGAGAACCTTTTATGGTCTCAAGAATATGAGGCACGCGTGAGATTTCTAATGCGGAGGTTAGATATGGACCTGAGGAATCGACTGAAACCATTGTTTTTGCAATTGGAAGAGCCGTTAAGGGCGTTTTGAGGCGCCCCGTCCTTTGAGAACCTTTTATGGTCTCAAGGATATGAGGAACGCGTGAGGTTTCTAATGCGGAGGTTAGATATGGACCCGGGGAATCAATTGAGACCATTATTTTTGCAATTGGAGCAACCCTTAAAGGCGTTTTGAGGCGCCCCGTCCTTTGAGAACCTTTTATGGTCTCAAGGATATGAGGAACGCGTGAGGTTTCTAATGCGGAGGTTAGATATGGACCTGAGGAATCGACTGAGACCATTGTTTTTGCAATTGAAACAGCCGTTAAGGGCGTTTTGAGGCTTTTGATAAAATTGTATGGTCTCAAGGATATGAGGCACGCGTGAGGTTGCCAATGCGGAGGTTAGATATGGACCCGGGTAATCGATTGAGACCATTATTTTTGCAATTGGAGCAACCCTTAAAGGCGTTTTGAGGCGCCCCGTCCTTTGAGAACCTTTTATGGTCTCAAGGATATGAGGCACGCGTGATATTTCTAATCCGGAGGTTAGATATAGACCTGAGGAATCGACTGAGACCATTGTTTTTGCAACTGGAAGAGCCGTTAAGGGCGTTTGGAGGCGCCCCGTCGTTTGAGAACCTTTTATGGTCTCAAGGATATGAGGCACGCGTGAGGTTTCTAATGCGGAGGTTAGATATGGACCCGGGGAATCGATTGAGACCATTATTTTTGCAATTGGAGCAACTCTTAATGGCGTTTTGAGGCACCCCGTCCTTTGAGAACCTTTTATGGTCTCAAGGATATGAGGCACGCGTGAGGTTTCTAATGCGGAGGTTAGATATGGACCTGAGGAATCCACTGAGACCATTGTGTTTGCAATTGGAAGAGCCGTTAAGGACGTTTGGAGGCGCTCCGTCGTTTGAGAACCTTTTATGGTCTCAAGGATATGAGGCACGCGTGAGGTTTCTAATTCGGAGGTTAGATATGGACCCGGGGAATCGATTGATACCATTATTTTTGCAATTGGAACAACCCTTAAAGGCGTTTTGAGGCGCCCCGTCCTTTGAGAACCTTTTATGGTCTCAAGGATATGAGGCACGCGTGAGATTTCTAATGCCGAGGTTAGATATGGACCTGAGGAATCGACTGAGACCATTGTTTTTGCAATTGGAAGAGCCGTTAAGGGCGTTTTGAGGCCTTTGAGAACCATTTATGGTCTCAAGGATATGAGGCACGCGTGAGGTTTCTAATGCGGAGGTTAGATATGGACCCGGGGAATCGATTGAGACCATTATTTGCAATTGGAGCAACCCTTAAAGGCGTTTTGAGGAGCCCCGTCCTTTGGGAACCTTTTATGGTCTCAAGGATATGAGGAACGCGTGAGGTTTCTAATGCGGAGGTTAGATATGGACCTGACGAATCGACTGAGGCCATTGTTTTTGCAATTGGAACAGCCTTTAAGGGCGTTTTGAGGCGCCCTGTCCTTTGAGAACCATTTATGGTCTCAAGGATATGAAGCACGCGTGAGGTTTCTAATGCGGAGGTTAAATATGGGCCCGGGGAATCGAGTGAGACCATTATTTTTGCAATTGGAGCAACCCTTAAAGGCGTTTTGAGGCGCCCCGTCCTTTGAGAACCTTTTATGGTCTCAAGAATATGAGGCACGCGTGAGGTGTTTAATGCGGAGGTTAGATATGGACCTGAGGAATCGACTGAGACCATTGTTTTTGCAATTGGAACAGCTGTTAAGGGCGTTTTGAGGCGCCCCGTCCTTTGAGAACCATTTATGGTCTCAAGGATATGAGGCACGCGTGAGGTTCTAATGCGGAGGTTAGATATGGACCCGGGGAATCGATTGAGACCATTATTTTTGCAATTGGAGCCACCCTTAAAGGCGTTTTGAGGCGCCCCGTCCTTTGAGAACCTTTTATGGTCTCAAGGATATGAGGCACGCGTGAGGTTTCTAATGTGGAGGTTAGATATGGACCTGAGGAATTGACTGAGACCATTGTTTTTGCAATTGGAACAGCCGTTAAGGGCGTTTTGAGGCGCCCCGTACTTTGAGAACCTTTTATGGTCTCAAGGATATGAGGCACGCGTGAGGTTTCTAATGCGGAGATTAGATATGGACCTGAGGAATCGACTGAGACCATTGTTTTTGCAATTGAAAGAGCCGTTAAGGGCGTTTTGAGGCACCCCGTCCTTTGAGAACCTTTTATGGTCTCAAAGATATGAGGCACGCGTGAGGTTTCTAATGCGGAGGTTAGATATAGACCCGGGTAATCGATTGAGACCATTATTTTTGCAATTGGAGCAACCCTTAAAGGCGTTTTGAGGCGCCCCGTCCTTTGCGAACCTTTAATGGTCTCAAGGATATGAGGCACGCGTGAGGTTGCCAATGCGGAGGTTAGATATGGACCCGGAGAATCGATTGAGACCATTATTTTTGCAATTGGAGCAACCCTTAAAGGCGTTTTGAGGCGCCCCGTCCTTTGAGAACCTTTTATGGTCTCAAGGATATGAGGCACGCGTGAGGTTTTTAATGCGGAGGTTAGATATGGACCCGAGAAATCGATTGAGACCATTATTTTTGCAATTGGAGCAACCTTTAAAGGCGTTTTGAGGCGCCCCGTCCTTTGAGAACCTTTTATGGTCTCAAGGATATGAGGCACGCGTGAGGTTTCTAATGCGGAGGTTAGATATGGACCTGAGGAATTGACTGAGACCATTGTTTTTGCAATTGGAACAGCCGTTAAGGGCGTTTTGAGGCGCCCCGTCCTTTGAGAACCTTTTATGGTCTCAAGGATATGAGGCACGCGTGAGGTTGCCAATGCGGAGGTTAGATATGGACCCGGGGAATCGATTGAGACCATTATTTTTGCAATTGGAGCAACCCTTAAAGGCGTTTTAAGGCACCCTGTCCTTTGAGAACCTTTTATGGTCTCAAGGATGTGAAGCACGCGTAAGATTTCTAATGCGGAGGTTAGATATAGACCTGATGAATCGACTGAGACCATTGTTTTTGCAATTGGAAGAGCCGTTAAGGGTGTTTGGAGGCTCCCCGTCCTTTGAGAACCTTTTATGGTCTCAAGGATATGAGGCACGCGTGAGGTTTCTAATGCGGAGGTTATATATGGACCCGGGGAATCGATTGAGACCATTATTTGAAATTGGAGCAACCCTTAAAGGCGTTTTGAGGCGCCCCGTCCTTTGAGAACCCTTTATGGTCTCAAGGATATGAAGAACGCGTGAAGTTTCTAATGCGAAGGTTAGATATGGACCTGAGGAATCGACTGAGACCATTGTTTTTGCAATTGGAACAGCCGTTAAGGGCGTTTTGAGGCGCCCCGTCCTTTGAGAACCATTTATGGTCTCAAGGATATGAAGCACGCGTGAGGTTTCTAATGCGGAGGTTAGATATGGACCCGGGGAATCGATTGAGACCATTATTTTTGCAATTGGAGCAACCCTTAAAGGCGTTTTGAGGCGCCCCGTCCTTTGAGAACCTTTTATGGTCTCAAAGATATGAGGAACGCGTGAGGTTTCTAATGCAGAGGTTAGATATGGACCTGAGGAATCGACTGAGACCATTGTTTTTGCAATTGTAAGAGCCGTTAAGGGCGTTTTGAGGCGCCCCGTTCTTTGAGAACCTTTTATGGTCTCAAGGATATGAGGCACGCGTGAGGTTTCTAATCCGGAGGTTAGATATGGACCCGGGGAATCGATTGAGATCATTATTTGCAATTGGAGCAACCCTTAAAGGCGTTTTGAGGCGCCTCGTCCTTTGAGAACCTTTTATGGTCTCAAGGATATGAGGCACGCGTGAGGTTTCTAATGCGGAGGTTAGATATGGACCTGAGGAATCGGATATGAGGCACGCGTGAGGTTTCTAATGCGGAGGTTAGATATGGACCCGGGGAATCGATTGAGACCATTATTTGTGCAATTGGAGCAACCCTTAAAGGCGTTTTGAGGCTCCCCGTCCTTTGAGAACCTTGTATGGTATCAAGGATATGAGGCACGCGTGAGGTTTCTAATGCGGAGGTTAGATATGGACCTGAGGAATCGACTGAGACCATTACTTTTGCAATTGGAACAGCCGTTAAGGGCGTTTTGAGGCGCCCCGTCCTTTGAGAACCTTTTATGGTCTCAAGGATATAAAGCACGCGTGAGGTTGCCAATGCGGAGGTTAGATATGGACCCGGGGAATCGATTGAGGCCATTATTTTTGCAATTGGAGCAACCCCTAAAGGCGTTTTGAGGCGCCCCGTCCTTTGAGAACCTTTTATGGTCTCAAGAATATAAGGCACGCGTGAGGTTGCCAATGCGGAAGTTAGATATGGACCCGAGGAATGGATTGATACCATTATTTTTGCAATTGGAGCAACCCTTAAAGGCGTTTTGAGGCGCCCCGTCCTTTGAGAACCTTTTATGGTCTCAAGGATATGAGGCACGCGTGATATTTATAATGCGGAGGTTAGATATGGACCTGAGGAATCGACTGAGACCATTGTTTTTGCAATTGGAAGAGCCGTTAAGGGGGTTTTGAGGCGCCCCGTCCTTTGAGAACCTTTTATGGTCTCAAGGATATGAGGCACGCGTGAGGTTTCTAATGCGGAGGTTAGATATGGACCCGGGGAATCGGTTGAGACCATTATTTTTGCAATTGGAGCAACCCTTAAGGCGTTTTGAGGCGCCCCGTCCTTTGAGAACCTTTTATGGTCTCAAGGATATGAGGAACGCGTGAGGTTTCTAATGCGGAGGTTAGATATGGACCTGAGGAATCGACTGAGACCATTGTTTTTGTAATTGGAACAGCCGTTAAGGGCGTTTTGAGGCGCCCCGTCCTTTGACCTTGAAAATGACCTTCAAGATGTCCTTGAATGTCAAAATAAATGTTATTTTCGTGATCAGCATGCCCCAATTGACCTGTAAACAGATTTTGGAGCGAATCGCTACTCGACGCTGAATTCGAATCCGAATCCGACGCTAACTTCACGGACATGTTATTTTCAATGTAAACTAGCGATCAGTGAAGACCCCAAAATAATGGCTATGTGGCTGTCTATGTCTTAATGGCTATGAGCGAATCTTAGGCCGACCCGATCGGACTGCATGACTACGAGCGAATCTTAGGCCGATCCGCTCGGGCTTAATGGCTACGAGTGAATCGTAGGCCGACCCGATCGGACTACGAGCGGTTGGCAGACCCGATCGGAATTAATGGCTACGAGTAGTAGGCCGACCCGATCAGACTTAATGGCGGCGTTAGGTTAGGTTAGTTTAGGGTCAAATCGCTGTTAAGACCATTAAACAGGGACTTATTTCGTGGTCTTCACTGATTGCAAGTTTACATTGCAATGCACGCGGCCCAACCACACCGGAGGGATCCGCTTCGGCGGTCGTGATGTCCAAAACAAAAATAATGTATATGCATTGTTTTTTTAATCCATTATGCAATAGCCATCACATTATGACAAAAACAAAATAACTGAGGAAGTCACGTGACTAAAATCCTTACATCCCTACCTCCATTAAATATACCTTGATAAACATTTCAAGAGACTACGTCACGCACAACTTAGGACAGTATGCGATTTTGATTGGTCAGCCATTCTAACTTAGGACAATCCGGCCTTCCCATTGGTCGTAATGCAAAAGCATCGGAGAATTTAAGGTGTATGACTACTAAATACAAAAACGTATGACTTAGCTAAAACAAAAATACAAAACATGTTTTTGTCAATTTGTGGTAATTTTATGACGGTTTTCCCTTCTTATTATTGTAAATATATTTGTGGCTCTTTTAAAGTGTGGAAAACAATATTCAAAGCAGGATACCAGAGCCCAAAAGGCGGTATGAAATCACAATGAATCTGGTAGCCCACAGGTGGCTTGGCATAATACAAAAATGTGTCAATATGCCTTCATTGTATTATTATTCTCACAAATAGATGCAACGATTTATGCATTGTTGCCCCCCAGGAAGCCCAGTTACGAACGCCTCTGCGTCGCGCATGCGCACCTCCTTCCCTCTTTTTCCCCCCTGGCAGGAGAAGATTAGCCCCCAGCTTCAGACCACCACCACCCCCCGGTTTGGCTACCCTCAGCCGACCCACCTACCACCCATGGCGTTACCATGTCCTTACGACCCCGTCAATAGATAAAGACCTTTGAATGTTTTACGGACTTTCCAGCCCAACTGCAAAATTTTAATTTAAGACAACTGTTTTTAATCGTCAATTAGAGCCCCACCCCGAATCCTCGTAATAAAAATATTGTTTGTTTGATTTCGATGTCCGCGGAGGAACCGCGCGCGCGCGCATTTTGAACTCAACGATCTTTTGGCTACCCCCAGACGACCCACCTACCACCCGCTACTATGGCCTAACGACCCCAACCACCCACTGTAGTCGAAGGGTAGTAATCTCTACCACATCTGTACTACTCCAGTCAACCATCAATGCGGTGGTAGTGGGGTGGTAGAAGTGTCGCGGTGGTACAGGTGTGGTAATAAGGCTATAGGTGGTAACGGTGTAGTAAAATATTTTTTCTTCAGTGAAATGCGCTACGAAGAAACGCTAGACGAAGATTTTCGGACGAAGAAATGCGCTACGAAGAAATGCTGGACGAAGAATTGTCCGGACACCGGCATCTTGTATTGGTATACCCAGGCACGTAGCCAAGGGGAGGGCGGCGGGGGCGGCCACCCCCCCCCCCCCCCTGGAGGCCAGAAGGGCCCTTTTCTTTTTGGCGCGCGAGGGCCGCGCCGAAAAGGGCCGACGAGACCGCGCGAAACGCGGTATCATAGGCTCTTTACTACACGAATCGTGGTCTTTAGAGAGTTTAGAGGACTTCAGAGGCCCTTTAGGGCCACTAGGGCCCTCTCTGAAAGACCAGAGGGCCCCTTGGACGTTCAAAAGAGCCCTGTGCATGTCAGAAGGGCCCTTTGGCCAGACCGAAAGGGCCCCTGAGCGGGTCACAGGGCCCCCTGAGCACGTCGAATGGCCCCCTGAACACGTCGAATGGGCCCCTAGTCAGCACAGAGGGGGCCCTGGGCAGGTTGAGAGACCCCTGAGCATGTCGACAGGGCGACAAAGCGGCCAGCGCAGTCCTTTGCCAGGTCATAAGGGCCCCTGAGCAGGTTGGAGGGCCCCTGGACAGACCAGAGGGCCCCTGTGAAGTTAAGAGGGCCCCTGTGCAGTTCAGAGGGGCCCTGACCAGACCGAAAGGGCCCTAGGTGGGTCAGAAGGGCCCCTGAATATGCCTAATGAGCCCCCAGCCAGCACGGAGGGGCCCCAGGGCAGGTCGGAGGGCCCTCGGAGCATGTCGCAAGGCGACAAAGCAGCCAGCGCAGTCCCTTGCTAGGTCGGAAGGGCCCCTTCGAAGGTTAAACGGCCCCTGGAGAGCCCAGAGGACCCCTGGAAGGTTAAAAGGGCCCCTGCGCAGATCGGAGGGGCCCCTGACCAGACCGAAAGGACCCCTGGGCGGGTGAGAAGGACCCCTGAACATGCCGAAGTGGCCCCTGGCCAGCACGGAGGGACTCCAGGGCAGGTCGGAGGGCCCCTTGAGCATGTCGGCAGGGCGACAAAGCAGCCAGCGCAGGCCGACCAGAAGAGTCGCTGGGTCGATCGGAGGGGCTCCTGGGCAAGTCAGAGGGGCCCCTGGCTGGACCGAAAGGGTCCCTGGGCCGGTCGGAAGCCCCCCTGAACATGCCGGATTAGTTCCTAGCCAGACTGAAGGGGCCCCTGGGCAGGTCGGAGGGGCCCCTGAGGAGGGGCGGCGGATTGCGGGGGCAGGGTACCCAAAATTCCCCCAGTCGAAAATCCTGGGGGGCAAAGGGTAGTATTGCCCCCCGCCCCCCAGATTTTAGCTGCTCAATCTGGGGGCAACATGACCCTTCCCCTTCCCAGGATTTTCATTTGAGGGGTGGGGGATTTTGGGTACCCTGCGCCCCGCAATCCGCCGCCCCTGCCCCTGAGCATGTCGGAAGGGCGACAAAGCAGCCAGTGCAGTCCCTGGCCAGGTCGGAAGGACCTCTGAACAGGCCGAATGGGCTTCTTGACGCACAAGAGGGGCTTCTTGGAAGGTCAGAGGAGTCTCTGGTGAGACCGGAAGGGTCAAAGCACGTAGAGATCCCAGATGAAGATTAAATACAAGGAGGACTTACTCCACAATACAAATATTAAAAGCGAAGCTTTCGGGTATATTGTAACACCCTTTGTCAGGGTGCTACAATATACCTGAAAGATCCGATTATATTTTTTTCCTGTAGAGTAAACCCTCTTTGTATTATATATATCACCCACTCCACATCATGTCTTTCGCTTCGTGGATCCCAGATGAGTCCCTGAACAGGTCGGAAAGGCGTAGAAAAGGTCAGAGGGGCCCCTAGACGATCTGAAGGAATCTTGGGCCTTTCAACAGTAAGAATACAGTTGTACAGGGAATAACACTCAAAATTTTCGCGCCGCTCCGCGGCGCAATTTAACTACAAATTCAATTATATGTGAGTTAGGAGAAAAAAATCGGTCAGTTTCTCGGCGCATTTATGTGTTATGTTGCTACTTTCCTATATTATTGGGCAAAATAGTTCACTTTTGCACTTTTTCCCCGCACTTCTAAACTCACAATATAGCAATTTTAGAGGTCCGCAACATACGCAATGCGACGCATTGATGAGAAAGCAACCCAGGGCATAAAACTCAAAATTTTCGCACCGCTCCGCGGCGCAATTTGTTTAAGAGTTCCAGGTCTTGAGCTTAAAAAAATATTCCAAGTTGGTATAGCTGATTCCAAATTCGTGTCGCTGGTTCTAAAGTTGATGTGGCAGTTTGCTAACTCCAGCTCCTAAACGTTGGTATAGCCCATGCCATACCTGCCATACTGCATTTTCCAACCTTGTAACGTGCCTTTTCATGCGTTTTTTTTTGGGGGGGGGGGGGCCTTTCAACGCTTGGGAAGGGGCCCTTTCAACGCTCGGGAAGGGGCCCTTTCGAGGCGCCGCCCCTCCCTGGACGAAATCCTGGCTACGTGCCTGGGTATACCACTAGCCACTAGGCACTATAGGAAACGAGCATCATGGACGATGCTCATAAAATACTTCAATAGCCCAACCATTGAGGCGGTTTATTCGGAAGTTTTTAAAAATATAATCAGTGACAGTTAATGTACACTACATTTTAATTTACAAGAACAACCCAGTGTTCAAGCTGCCATGAAATATGTGCTATGTCTATGGCCTTGACATGAACATTGAACAGCGCTTTAGCAACAATGACCTTGGATAAAATACTGCGACAACGACCTTGGACAAAATACTGCGCTTCGAGGCCAAATATTTACTATGTAGTTAAATTGGACAAGACTCTAAAATTACGTCATAAAATGACGCCTGTATTGGTTGTTTCCATAGGTACTTGCTAGTGAACTATTATTGGCTTCTCTTACTAGCATGTATATTTCTGGCCGTTGATTCGATAATATTAATATGACGTCACAATTTTTAGAAGCTTCTGGATCAAGGTGTTGTCCAACTGTCGTAGCTTTTACAAATCTGGGTGATGCTGTTGCACAATATCTCTGATAATTGATATTTATTTAGTTGGCAAGGCCATTTTTCGTTTTGTGGGGACAGCGAAGCTTGAAATGGCATCAAGCAGTGAAAAATTGCTGCTTAAGCAAATAACGGATCTAACACGTGAGTAATATTAATATCGTTCTACTAGGTGCCTATGTCAAAGTCAGTCAATTAAGTGTCTGTAGGTTTGAAAGAAGGATTCTTGCATTCATTGGATTCGCCCCATAAGTTGTGGGTACACTTGCCAGTGGTTATTGATGCCGTCTTAATTTGTCATTTCTTTAAGATAGCTGTAATTTTAAACAGCTGTTTGCAGGCACAGCAGATTCCATTTCAATTTATGCTGCAGCATGCATGCACAGTAGAAGCCTTTTGGATGCACAGCTGGGGGGCCACCACCTCACACCACTGTAATTGTGATGTCGGTCATCTCCTGCAACATATTCCATCCTGCTGCAGCAGGGATTTTCATACTGCAGGATATGCTATTGGCGCAAAGCAGGGGCGTCTCCATGGGGGGGGGGGGGGCAGGATCCCCAGGATCGTTCCAGCCATAGACTGCCCCCCAGATTCACAGGATTTTAGAATTAGCCCCATGGGGCTGCCCCCAAACCCCTGACCCCCCACCCAAAATTGTGTGCTGACGCCACTGTCACAAACCATGATTGTGGTGTGGAGGCACTATGTGGTGTACCTACCAACTGAATAAATATGAGTTTTTAGGGTATATAACTACTTTTTGTAATAACTATCAACAATCAACCAGTCAACAACACCTTTTCCAGAGTAGTTAGAGTAGTTAGCCCTGATAGGATGGAACACAACACATAGGCAGGCTTATGAAGTTGAATATATGCATTTCAAATGTAAGAATGCTTCAGCTATAATGTGCTACTGACTTAATGAGTGTGATATCCTTTTTAAATGCTTGCTTTTTAACTTTGAGCAAAATCAATGTTCGATCAATATTGAATAGAAATTATGCTGTTTTTCTTCTGTACCAAACAAGTTACTTGTTTACAACATCTTAACAAAAGCTTGTTGCTGTTTGTTTTGTTGTCAATTGACCTTTATCAAGGATTGATTGGCATGTATAAAGGTAGGTATGCTGAGACACATTATGACTAAATAAAACAACATTTTCAGGACAAATTGAAAAACAGAAAAAGGGTTTTGACAGAAATCAATTCCAATCCAAGAACTTTGTGAAGCCCTGGGCTAAGAAATCCTCAAATGCATTCTGCAGTTCATATGTCAATGGTACACAGCATTGGCATACACCTGCTTTGTCCAATTTGCCAGTGGGACAGCCAGGAACATCAACTATTCATCCAAAACCACCATCAAAACTTTTGGAATCAGAACATTATTTTCAAAGTAATGCTCCCATCATTGAGAATGTGACCACAAAGCCAAAGCAGGTTTTTGTCAATCCAAATTTTGTTCCACAAAAAGTGGGCTGCAGTGTCCATGTGAACCCAAACTTTCGGTCACAATCTGCAGTCTTACACACTGCCAGGGCCTTTGAGCCACTGGCTGGTACCTCCTCTACTGGTTTCACTGCGTCCATCGCTCCTTCGACCGTCCCTGTGGAGATAGCCCCTTCCGGGCCTGTCCTGGGATCCCCCAGAAGTGGTCCCTCTGGACATGTCCTGGGATCCCCCAGCAGCGGTCCCTCTGGGTCCGGTCTGGTTCCCACTGGCTCCGTTCCTGGTGGTGCCTCTGTGCAGTCGGGGTCGGCGGCGGCGACGGTGGTGCCCGGCCGGACCCGTCGCCGCTCCCGCTCCCTCTCCCTCTCCCTCTCCTCCCGTTACCGTCTGCTGACGGCGCGGAAGCTGGTGCGCCGGCTCTCCAAGGATGCCCGGACGCCGCCGGCGCCGGCCGCCGCCCGCCAGACCACCGTCCACACCCGCCACAAGCTGGTCAGGGTGGCGGGGACGCCGCGCTCGCAGATCCCCGCCAGAAAGCTGGTCAGCACGCGCCACAAGCTGGTCAGGGTGGCGGGGACGCCGGGCTCGCAGATCCCCGCCAGAAAGCTGGTCAGCACGCGCCACAAGCTGGTGCGAGTGGCCTCCACGCCGCGGTCACAGCTGCAGCTCAACAGACAGGCGGCGAATAGAGCAGGTGAGCAGCGGCGTGTGTGTGTGTGTGTGTGTGTGTGTGTGTGTGTGTGTGTGTGTGTGTGTGTGTGTGTGTGTGTGTGTGTGTGTGTCTGTGTCTGTGTCTGTGTCTGTGTCTGTGTCTGTGTCTGTGTCTGTGTCTGTGTCTGTGTCTGTGTCTGTGTCTGTGTCTGTGTCTGTGTCTGTGTCTGTGTCTGTGTCTGTGTCTGTGTCTGTGTCTGTGTCTGTGTCTGTGTCTGTGTCTGTGTCTGTGTCTGTGTCTGTGTCTGTGTCTGTGTCTGTGTCTGTGTCTGTGTCTGTGTCTGTGTCTGTGTCTGTGTCTGTGTCTGTGTCTGTGTCTGTGTCTGTGTCTGTGTCTGTGTCTGTGTCTGTGTCTGTGTCTGTGTCTGTGTCTGTGTCTGTGTCTGTGTCTGTGTCTGTGTCTGTGTCTGTGTCTGTGTCTGTGTCTGTGTCTGTGTCTGTGTCTGTGTCTGTGTCTGTGTCTGTGTCTGTGTCTGTGTCTGTGTCTGTGTCTGTGTCTGTGTCTGTGTCTGTGTCTGTGTCTGTGTCTGTGTCTGTGTCTGTGTCTGTGTCTGTGTCTGTGTCTGTGTCTGTGTCTGTGTCTGTGTCTGTGTCTGTGTCTGTGTCTGTGTCTGTGTCTGTGTCTGTGTCTGTGTCTGTGTCTGTGTCTGTGTCTGTGTCTGTGTCTGTGTCTGTGTCTGTATCTGTGTCTGTGTCTGTGTCTGTGTCTGTGTCTGTGTCTGTGTCTGTGGCTGTGGCTGTGGCTGTGGCTGTGGCTGTGGCTGTGGCTGTGGCTGTGGCTGTGGCTGTGTCTGTGGCTGTGGCTGTGGCTGTGGCTGTGGCTGTGGCTGTGTGTGCGTGTGCGTGTGCGTGTGTCTGTGTCTGTGTCTGTGTCACTGCCGGAATCGTGCCCTGTATGTTGTCGAGAACGTTTTGCGTTGTTGTACTTCGTACGCGTGTCGTCTTCCACGTTGTTGTACGTTACCTTAAAATTTACTTCAAACACCCGATCTGTGCTATTTGACGTGTCGTGTAACGTACTCTATTCGGCAGGGGCTACGTCATGGTCTTCCACCCGAGGCGCCCCAGGTGCAGCTCGGCCTGGCGCCTGCAGCCAGTATAAGGTGGCCGGCACGGCGGCAGCAGCGGCCGCCGCGGTGGCCGGGCCGGTCCAGTCTCAGCATCGCATCTGGAGGAGGAGGCGCAGCTCCACCTCGACACCGGGCTCGCGGCTGACGTGAGTTAAATCAGTCCCCCTCCACTGCCTTACCCTGAGTGACGTGACGTGACGTGACGTGACGTGACGTGACGTGACGTGACGTGACCCTCTTCTCCCGTTCACCGTGAGCGGGCCGCCTCCTGTTGACAAACGCGTGTTCTGCCTGCCCATGTGTGTCAATAGAACGCGGAAGCTGCATCGCGTGTGTTTGAAGAAGTGACACTATTCGGACTTCAGAGCAACTCTGTTCCGGTGGTCGCTCTGCCGATGCGTGGTGGCTGCGAACTTGTGACAATATGCTGTTTGCTTCTGCAATGGATGGCGTGTCACGATAGTGACCTTATGTGATTGCCGTCGCTGGTGCATTGTTTGTATGTGTCAACTTTATCGTGAAATGTCAACTGACGTGCAAGAAGTCAACCAACGTCATAGCACTTTGTCACGAAGAGTGCACGTTGTCACAAGACTGTCCATATACTTTGCTGTGACCAGTGTCGTCTGGTTTTGTTTTCTTCTGCTGTACGTCAGGAGCGCCGGCAGTCTCAGGGTGGGCTCCACGCGGTTCGTCAACATCGGAGGACTGCTGTACAAATCCACAGCGCGAAAACTGCAGAGAGCCATCCCCAAGCCAGCGCAGATTAAGAACAAGCACGCCAGCACAGGTACGCATTGGCATTTCTGTCAGCCGGCACGCAGGTGGTTGGTCGTCGATGCAGACGGCTATCGGCTTTTGTTCATTGGAAGCAGCTGGGGTACTGTTGCCATTTCGGTCTCCCATTTTGAGCTTGAAACGTGCGATTTGCGTTTTATTTGGCAACTGCATAAGTATACGTCGTCATGATGCTGATATAACATTAAAGGTGCCGTACTTTATGCTTGCATCCTGAAGCACAAGTATTGTCTATGCTTTGTCGTAGGTACACTTAATTAAACACGTACCGTTGGTAGTTATCCGGTGTTCTATACCCCCAGAGTTAGTATTGCATTCAAGGGAAATATTCGCCTTTTTTATATATTTTTCTGCATTATCTTATGCAACGTCATGTATGATATTAAATTGATCGAATTTCAATTTAAAAATGAAATGATCCCAACTTTTTATATTGCGTTTTTTTTTTTTGGGGGGGGGGGAATTAACAAACGAAACAAGTAGATACACACACACACACACACACACACACACACACACACACACACACACACACACACACACACACACACACACACACACACACACACACACACACACACACACACACACACACACACACACGCACACGCACACGCACACGCACACGCACACGCACACGCGCACGCACGCACGCGCGCACGCGCGCACACGCGCACACGCGCACACGCGCACACGCGCACACGCGCACACGCGCACACGCGCACACGCGCACACGCGCACACGCGCACACGCGCACACGCGCACACGCGCACACACGCACACACGCACACACGCACACACGCACCCACGCACGCACGCACCGACACACCGACACACCGACACACCGACACACCGACACCTAGAGCTATACCTAGAGCTATACCTAGAGCTATACCTAGAGCTATACCTAGAGCTATACCTAGAGCTATACCTAGAGCTATACCTAGAGCTATACCTAGAGCTATACCTAGAGCTATACCTAGAGCTATACCTAGAGCTATACCTAGAGCTATACCTAGAGCTATACCTAGAGCTATACCTAGAGCTATACCTAGAGCTATACCT
The DNA here is from genome assembly GCA_036785665.1 of Chirona hameri. Classification (NCBI taxonomy): domain Eukaryota; kingdom Metazoa; phylum Arthropoda; class Thecostraca; order Balanomorpha; family Balanidae; genus Chirona; species Chirona hameri. The sequence continues at coordinate 58,912 of JAXIVJ010003695.1, read as the reverse complement.
AGAGCTATACCTAGAGCTATACCTAGAGCTATACCTAGAGCTATACCTAGAGCTATACCTAGAGCTATACCTAGAGCTATACCTAGAGCTATACCTAGAGCTATACCTAGAGCTATACCTAGAGCTATACCTAGAGCTATACCTAGAGCTATACCTAGAGCTATACCTAGAGCTATACCTAGAGCTATACCTAGAGCTATACCTAGAGCTATACCTAGAGCTATACCTGGAGCTATACCTGGAGCTATACCTGGAGCTATACCTAGAGCTATACCTAGAGCTATACCTAGAGCTATACCTAGAGCTATACCTAGAGCTATACCTAGAGCTATACCTAGAGCTATACCTAGAGCTATACCTAGAGCTATACCTATAACTATACCTAGAGCTATACCTAGAGCTATACCTAGAGCTATACCTAGAGCTATACCTAGAGCTATAGCTATAGCTATATCTCTATATATCTCTATATATGTGTATATGTGTATATGTGTATATGTATATGTATATGTATATGTATATGTCAGGGGCGCAGCCAGATCTTCGGCAAGGGAGGGGTACGGCATCCCCAGAGGGCCCCTCGGCCAAAGGGCCCCCCCCCAAAAAAAAAAACGCGTAATGGTATCTCCTCGGATTTATGCCTCTATATTTTACAGGGGTCCTAAATTATCGCAAAAAAACGTCGGACAGACCCATGTTGAACAGACCCCATGCGTAGATTGACTGATAAGTACCGTAGTCTGATACAAAATAATGTGCGGCAACTGACTCCCTTTGGCACCATGTGAAGTATTAACACGCGCACCGACGTGGGGTGCGGATATCCGCCCATCAGAGGTTTCCGTAAATATTGGGAAAACGGCGGTGTGTAGCGCCACCAACCTTAGCATAACTCTTTGGGCATCAATTATCCACATTTTGTGTAATTTTGTATCTCGAGTCATCTCAGGTCAGGTCAACAGGTCCTGTTAAGTGAACCCACCTCCAAGCAAGTTTTTGAAAGTTAAGTGACAAAGCCACAGTGATTGACCGAGCGGTTTCAAACTCACATGACTTAATAAGGTCATAAGTACCTACAATTAGTTTTTCTTGGATTTCTAATATCGGTGACCTAAGGTCAGATCCAGGGGCGCAGACAGACCTTCGTCAATGGAGGGGGGGGGGGGGGGAGGCACAGCATCCCGAGGGGCCCCTTTTGATCAAAACCACCCCCCCAAACAAACAAAAATGGCGTAAAATGATATATCCTCGGATTTGGGTCACTATATTTTGCCGAGCCCCCAAATAGTTTCAACAAAAAAAAAACGTCAGACAGGCCCATGTCGAACAGAACCTATGCGTAGATTGACTGATAAGTTCTTAGTCTGATCCCAAAAAAATGCGGCAACTGATCCCTGTTGGCACCATGATGTGAAGTATTAACACCCGAACCGACTTGGGGGGCGGATATCCGTCCCCTGATATCCGCCCCCCAAGTTTTCGTAAATATTGTAAAACGTCGACACGCAGTGCCGCTAAACTTGGCGTAACTCTTTGGGGAACAATCACCCAAATTGTGTGCCATTTTTTATCTCGAGTCATCTCAGGTCAGGTCAACAAGTCACGTTCAGTGATCCCAGCTCTAAGCAAGTTTTTGAAAGTTTGTGGTCGTGCCAAAGTGATCGACCGAGCGGTTTGAAACTCACAGGATTAATTTAGGCCATAGCCCATAAGTACCTATAATTCGTATATCTCGAATTTGTAATATTGGTGACCGAAGGTCAATTCGATTGGTAAACTTCCATTATAAGTAAATGGAGAAAATAAAAAACACGTAGAAATCCACAAAAAAAAACGCTTAAATTTGACCAGTTTTCACCAGTTGCCTACACCATTCTTGTGCCAAATGCAAAGATCCAAGTCACATTTTTGTTATGTGACCTCTACGAGGTCAACTCAGGTGACCCAAGAGGTTGCGTGTTTTTTATTCAATAACTCTTTGCCAAATGAAGGTAGAGTAATGGAGTTATCAACAATGTGCTTCGCTCGTCGAGACACGTTGATTGGTGTAACATTTGAACTTGATCTGCCTTGACCTGAGCACAGGACATGTCAATTTTCGAATATAACCTAACTAGGTCATGATCATCCGATATACCATTCGATGTCTCGACAGAGAAACACAATGGTAAAAACGGTAAGTATCACTCTAGCATGCGTATCTCAAAAGTTATTCTCTAAAAACAATTCCGCTATTTTGAGAATATTTCACGTTCGATGGCCTTCCCTGAGTCCGGGGACCCGAGATCTATTGACCCGAGATCAAATCTGATGAAGCCTGAGTGACAACAAATTAAATTATCTTTCGCACTGGCGGATCCAGCCTCTCTCCGTGAGGGCATCTTTTTGTGGCAAAAAAGTACCCCCATTTTTCCCCGCAGATTTGGCCGGTCGCCTTACTTTGGTATTCGAGCTAAGAAATTCACTTTTCAAATTCACACAAAAAATGATGTTTTTTTTTTCTCCGAAAAAAGTGTTTCCTATTTTGGACGGTCAAAAACACAAAATTTCGAATATTCCAGATAGCCATTTTGAAGAAAATGTCATTTATCTTCTTTTGATGTTTTTATTTGCAATTTGCTTCAAAACTCTATTGTTTACGATTGTTCAAACATTTATCGTTTTTCCGCCAAAAATAGCATGACATGGCGTCATTAAAACGTCATTATTTCCCACAATACTGCATCAATTTAATTGGACTTTGGGTGAGAAGGCGTAGAATTGATGCAGCAAAATGTACTGAAAGTTTGACGTTGATATCTATTATAGTTTTGAAATTATTGAGCAAATCCGGGAGGGGGGCTGATTCTGCCCCCCCCCCCCCCCAGCGGGGGGCGGGTTAAGTGTCACCGGGGCTGCTTGAATTGCATCAGGTGCGCTGTTTTGTCTATCATTGAAAGAAAGGGATACATACAAACTTAAAATTCAATCACTCGAGAGAAGAAAAATCTTCTGTTTTCATGAAGTTTTCTCCTAACATCATTGTTTTCCACGTGCAGTGCAGGGAACGTGCGGGGGGGGGGGGGCATATTTGTATTGAATGACCCTCTAAGATTCCTGTGGAAGGGGGGGGGGTATGTATCCCTGATGGCCCCCTGGATCCGCCAGTGCCAGCAATAACCACCAAGGAGAGCCTTTGCCAGACACTTACCTAATGGAATTCATTTTCCCACTTTCCAAATTTGTATAAGTAATTACGGAAGTTGTCATGCCGCGAAGCGGCGCGAAATTTTCCGGTTGGGGCTGCTTGAATGGCATCAGGTGCGCTGTTTTCTCTATCATTAAAAAAGGGAGACATACAAACTTCAAATTCAATCACTCGAGAGAAAAATACTTCCGTTTTCATGAAGTTTTCTCATAGGATCATTGTTTTTCACGTTCAGTGCAGGGAACGCGCGGGGAGGGAGGGGGGGGGGGCATACTTGTATTGAATGCCCCTCTCAGATTCCTGTGGAAGGGGGGGGCGCATTTGTCGCTGATGCCCCTTGGACCCGCCAGTGCCAGCAATTATCGCCAAGGAGAGCCTCTGCCAGACACTTACCTAATGGAATTCATTTTTCCATTTTCCAAATTTGTATAAGCTATTGCGAAAGTTGTGTCATGCCGCGAAGCGGCGCGAAATTTTCCGGTTTTTGACTGTGGATAGCTGGATTTTGACTGCTGGAAAGACGATTTTACGATAAATTGGGAACGCGCGGGGGGGGGGGCATACTTTTAATGAATTCCCCCCTCCCAGATTCCTGCGGGGGGGGGGGGGGCATTTGCCCCTGATGCCTCCCCCCTGGGTCCGCCAGTAATCTTTCGGACGTTTTTTTCTTCTCGCGCGTTGCTACCTCTTTTTGTTCCATTTATGGCCTAAATTTTACCTTTTTAGTTTATTTTTTTAGTTTATTTCAATCATCATCAACGGGCCAATCAAACCCACTTGTAGATGAAGTCACAAACGTAGCGAAACACACACTAAAACACAAACATACCAACCTAAAAGACACCATACATCATGTGATATAAAATGCGACATAAGACAAAGACATGAGATATTAAGTGGGTACATGACTAGACTGAACACAAAAATACATGCGGCCTACCTAAAAGACATGACCTATGAGATATAAAACACTATGACTACACTGACTAAGAGTATTGTAGTGGAGTAAACGATGACATGTTTCCTAAAATGATAAAAGACACCATACAACATGTGATATAAAATGTGATACAAGACAAAGACATGATATATTTAAATGAGTACATGACTAGACTGACAACTCAAAAATACCCACGTCCTACCTAAAAGACATGACCTATGAGATGTAAAAGCACTATGATTACACTGACTAGAGTATTGTAGTGGAGTATACGATGACATGTTTCCTAAAATTACCAATCCCTGTATGCCAGATATCTACGGTCCTTGTAGAGTTTAGGAACGTGTTGCAATGACGAGGGATTCTGACAAACATACTGGACTTGACCGTGTTCACTCTGGCATGCGGCACGTGGAACAACAATCTGCTACGGAGTACACGGGGAGCAGCTGCCAACGGAAATGACTACAAGGAAAGACGAGTCAATTTTGTTGTTGTGAATGTTTCTCAGGAGCATGATGTCGTATTGCAATCTTCTTGCAGCGAGAGATGCTAGTCCGAAATGGCGTAGAAGACTATCATAATCCAAAGCGACATCTGCAACACGACAGCGAGCGCAGAGCCAAGTCAGGAACTTATGCTGAACTTTTTCAGTTCTTTTCAAGTGCGTGTTGGCAGCTCCTCCCCATATAACACAGTCATACTCTAGTATTGATCGAACATTTGCGCAGTATGTCGATATGATTGACCTGGGATTGACATCGTACAATGAGCGACCATTTTTTCCGGTTTGAAACGATCTCATCAAAAGACCGAGAGCCCTGTTGGCTTTCTTCATCACAGCGTCTACATGGGCACCAAAAGTCAACTTTCCGTCTAACATCACTCCCAGGTCTCGCATTTCGTGCACTCTTTGAATCACCTCACTTCCCATCGTGTAAACGCCTGTGATGGGTTTCGTTCGCAGAGTTAGTGAGAGGATTTTACATTGTTGACCTCTGGTGACCTCAATGACCTAAATGATCTGACCTAAAATAATGACTTAGTACATTCATTGGACCTTGTTTGTTTCGAGCTATCTAACCTGTTTCTGTTTGTCGCTATACGTTGCATGACTTTCGAAATATTGTAGGGGCGGGTATCCACCCCCCGTCGGTTCGAACTTGGTGCGAACCCCGTCTGTGCGTGGGTTAACCATTTTAGATGCACGCACAAGGCACCTTGAAGGTCCCAGCAGCAACACAATCAATAAGAGGCAGCGCGGAACGTCTGGCCCTCAACATTTTACGTTGTCCCGATTGCTCACGTTTGTGACATATTACATTGGAAACACAAATTGGAGGTAATTCACAGTCACTAATGTGTAGACTATGGAGTGCGGAGGGGCTTTACGCGAAACGATCCGTGGTAAGTTTGGAAAGACAACTTCAGAAAAAAGCAACGTATAAAACTTCCATTGAAAATGTTAAGCGCTCACGGGATTTTCAAGTAGCTTGTCTTAGTGTATGGCCACTGGCAGATCCAGCAGGGGGGGGGGGGGGGGCAAGCTGACATGCCCCAAACCGCCCAAATTCGCCCAAAATTTGACATATTTTCTGATTTAATAAGACAAATTAACCAGCGCCCCACTGGGGTATTCGGTCGAACACGCTGGGGGGGGGGGGGGGGCAGATTCTGCCCCTTCGTTATATTTTGAACCAATAACCGCAGCGAGACGCGCAAGGCCGTAATTGAAAGCTCTCAATGAGCCGCATCTAACGTTTATAAGACATTTGCAAAATAAGGTCACATCTCAGGACACGGCCAGGTCAAAAGTCAAAATTAAGGTATTTTAGTTTTTCGGCCATACTTTCCATCCAAAGCCTTAGATTGAGACTATTATCGCACAAAGTACTCTCAAAGATATAATACATCTCCCGCGGCCGCATTAGGAAAAAGTGAAATTGTAAGCAAAGGTTGGTCACAAAAGGTCACTTTTGGCAAGAGGTCTACGAAGGTTATTTTACACGTAGAATTTGATAGAAGCAGCCATTTTCACAACCTGACACCATATATGGTCAAGGTCAAGTCACATAAGGTCAAAATTTGAAATTGATTCATCTAAATAAAAAAGGCATGTCTCTAGACCAGTTTTGTCTCAGAAAAACAGTGGTGGTATTTATTTGTCTGTATCTGGTCAATAAAAGCCAAAAAAAACGTAACTGAAAAAATTACGTCATGAGTTACTTATGCTTACGGAGCCATAAGTCAATTAAGATATTGCTTTAAAATTTGGTTTGGGTATCGTCCATACCTGGTTCACTCAGATACGTACGTACGTACGTACGTACGTACGTACGTACGTACGTACGCACGCACGCACGCACGCATGTATGTATGTATGTATGTATGTATGTATGTATGTATGTATGTATGTATGTATGTATGTATGTATGTATGTATGTATGTATGTATGTATGTATGTATGTATGTATGTATGTATGTATGTATGTATGTATGTATGTATGTATGTATGTATGTATGTATGTATGCATGTATGCATGTATGCATGTATGCATGTATGCATGTATGCATGTATGCATGTATGCATGTATGCATGTATGCATGTATGCATGTATGCATGTATGCATGTATGCATGTATGCATGTATGCATGTATGCATGTATGCATGTATGCATGTATGCATGTATGCATGTATGCATGTATGCATGTATGCATGTATGCATGTATGCATGTATGCATGTATGCATGTATGCATGTATGCATGTATGCATGTATGCATGTATGCATGTATGCATGTATGCATGTATGCATGTATGCATGTATGCATGTATGCATGTATGCATGTATGCATGTATGCATGTATGCATGTATGCATGTATGCATGTATGCATGTATGCATGTATGCATGTATGCATGTATGCATGTATGCATGTATGCATGTATGCATGTATGCATGTATGCATGTATGCATGTATGCATGTATGCATGTATGCATGTATGCATGTATGCATGTATGCATGTATGCATGTATGCATGTATGCATGTATGCATGTATGCATGTATGCATGTATGCATGTATGCATGTATGCATGTATGCATGTATGCATGTATGCATGTATGCATGTATGCATGTATGCATGTATGCATGTATGCATGTATGCATGTATGCATGTATGCATGTATGCATGTATGCATGTATGCATGTATGCATGTATGCATGTATGCATGTGTGCATGTGTGCATGTGTGCATGTGTGCATGTGTGCATGTGTGCATGTGTGCATGTGTGCATGTGTGCATGTGTGCATGTGTGCATGTGTGCATGTGTGCATGTGTGCATGTGTGCATGTGTGCATGTGTGCATGTGTGCATGTGTGCATGTGTGTATGTGTGTATGTGTGTATGTGTGTATGTGTGTATGTGTGTATGTGTGTATGTGTGTATGTGTGTATGTGTGTATGTGTGTATGTGTGTATGTGTGTATGTGTGTATGTGTGTATGTGTGTGGATGTTCAGATAAATGTTTTGAAACAGTTCAGATAAATGTATGTGTGTGGATGTTCAGATAAATGAAACAGTTCAGATAAATGTTTCATGTGTGGATGTATTGAGTACCTGTATGTTGAAATTCATGGGGAAAACATCAATTTTGTAATGAGTCGAGAACACTAAATAGGTCACCGTCCGGGGCCAAACTAAACTGCCGATTTCAATGCACTTTTTCAAATGCTTGTTGATTGTTCATACAAGTTTGGTACATATTCACAAAAGATGCAGGAAACAGTGCAGGAAACATTAAATACCTCCATTATACATAACAATGCGTAGGAAGGCCAGTTTTAGCTCGGACAGTGGATTCGCTACCGAGTACTTGCTAAGTACCGACCGATCAACTTTAACTGAAATAACTTCGGCTAGGGACATTTTTATGCAAAAGGTGATTGAATTTACTGATAACTTGAGTGCTTCTTCCCATTTCAAGTGCTAACTCCATTTTTGTGGAAAAGTGTCATTATTTCCATTTAACATGTTCGCGGCTCGCACTAGTGAGCCAGTGATCCGTCGTTTCTGGCCTCGTCTCCCACCGTTCTGTGAGTCTCTGCCAGCCGGCCTGCTCCCTAGGACAGTGTCACCCTCCCTGTCTCCGCCCTCTCAGCAGGAGGCTCCCCCGGCTGGATCAGTGTGCGCGGCGTCAGGTTCCGGGTGGAGGCCGGCGGCCGCAGTCTGCGGCGCCTGGACCGCGGACTGCCGGCGCCGCCGCGGCTCGACATCGGCGGCCTGACGTTCCGCGCGGCCGGGGACGGTACACTGACAGCCGACAGCAGGCAACAGGCCAGCCGCTCACTCATCAGGTCAGTTCAGGCCTCAGGGTGGTCAGGGACGGTACACTGACAGCAGGCAACAGGCCAGCCGCTCACTCATCAGGTCAGTTCAGGCCTCAGGGTGGTCAGGGACGGTACACTGACAGCAGGCAACAGGCCAGCCGCTCACTCATCAGGTCAGTTCAGCGCAGTGTCCTAGCATTGGGTAATTTGGGTGGAAAATGACACCCTATGGATACCATTTTTCCACTCTTTTCCCAAGTTTTACTGTGAATTTTCCACTCCTTATTTTAAAATTTACCTATTCGATAATTGGATAATTGGATATTGTTAAACAGAGTACCTACATATGTTTTTTGGGTTGAATTGTTCACTCTTTATTGCTTATTTTTTGCCAGAATTTTTAACTCCGCACCCCAGCTCCAAAGCAATCCTAGGACCCTGACTCCGCGTGGTCAGGTCGGTGCCTACAGGGTAGGACAGTCGGGCAGTACCCGCCCAGAAGAACGCTGCTCAGCTTTACCTGCAATACTTCTACTCTGTGAGCTTTGAAGTGTTCCAGCAATTATATGACTATAGCAAGGGCGGATCTAGACGTGTTCTTGTGTGTGTGTGTGTGTGGGGGGGGGGGGGGGGGGCAAATCCAGTGGCGTATTTTTTTTTAAAGTTGTTGAGCGGGGGCGGGGGCGGGACGTCAGCCGTCAGATAAAAGTTGTTGATCGGGGGTGTAGCAAGCCGTCAGCGAAAACTTGTTTTGACGGGGGGAGGGTTATAGTTTCAGGACCTTTGCGGGGGGGGGGGCACATTGCCCCTTTACCCCCCCCCCCCCCCTCTGGATCCGCCCCTGGACTATAGTGTATCATTCGGGAATGTGCGTAGTCTTTTCTTTCAATTAAAATCGTCCTGGGAACGGAAGATCGGAAAATAAACGAAACTGAAATAACTCGGCGATGTACAATAACTTGAATTAGGCCTTATAACTTGAATTAATGATATACTTATAACTTACATTAACTTCAATTAGGCCATCTGCTTCTGCTCATCGGCCGCAATATATCTACTAACTACTTCTCACAACCATCAGCAATGTTCTAAACACGGCGCCGTTTTCGCTCCTGACCTGCGCCGCGCCCCGCTCCTGACCTGCGCCGTGCCCCGCTCCTGACCTGCGCCGTGTCCGCTCCTGACCTGCGCCGTGCCCCGCTCCTGACCTGCGCCGTGTCCGCTCCTGACTTGCGCCGCGCCCCGCTCCTGACCTGCGCCGTGCCCCGCTCCTGACCTGCGCCGTGGCCGCTCCTGACCTGCGCCGTGCCCCGCTCCTGACCTGCGTCGTGCCCCGCTCCTGACCTGCGCCGTGTAGTGTGGCCAAATTCAGAGAGTTAGGGGGCCGTGCCCCGCTCTGTGACTGACCGACGTGCCCGCTCTGTGACCGCTCTGTGCCTGCTCTGTGACTGACCGACGTGCCCGCTCTGTGCCCGCTCTGTGACCGCTCTGTGACCGCTCTGTGACTGACCGACGTGCCCGCTCTGTGCCCGCTCTGTGGCCGCTCTGTGACCGCTCGGTGCCCGCTCTGTGACCGCTCTGTGCCCGCTCTGTGACCGCTCTGTGACTGACCGACGTGCCCGCTCTGTGCCCGCTCTGTGACCGCTCTGTGCCCGCTCTGTGCCCGCTCTGTGACTGACCGACGTGCCCGCTCTGTGCCCGCTCTGTGCCCGCTCTGTGACCGCTCTGTGACCGCTCTGTGACTGACCGACGTGCCCGCTCTGTGCCCGCTCTGTGACCGCTCTGTGACCGCTCTGTGACTGACCGACGTGCCCGCTCTGTGCCCGCTGTGGCCGCTCTGTGACCGCTGTGACCGCTCTGTGACTGACCGACGTGCCCGCTCTGTGCCCGCTCTGTGACTGACCGACGTGCCCGCTCTGTACCCGCTCTGTGCCCGCTCTGTGACCGCTCTGTGACCGCTCTGTGACCGCTCTGTGACGACAGCCGCGCCAAGTCCCGCAGCCTGGCGGTGCTGCGCGGCCCGCTGCGTCTCAGTCGGCAGCCGTGCCGTTTCTTCTGCTGGCTGGGCCGCTGTCGGCGCCACGAGCGCGGCCAGTGTCCGCACGTGCACGACGCGGCGCTGCGGCCCGTCTGTACGCGCCACCTGCAGGAGGGCGGCTGTCAGCGTGCCGGCTGTCCCTACAACCACGAGCCGCGGCCAGAGAAGGTGCCGCACTGCCTCCACTTCCTGACAGCCGAGTGCCGCAGGGAGAAGTGCCCCTATCAGCACGTTAACGTGGACGCTGACGCGCCGCTCTGCGCCAAGTTCCTGGCAGGGTTCTGTGCCAGAGGACAGCAGGTTAGTTACCGGGCAGGGAGTTGTTGAGACGGCCAGTGGCAGGTTGATAAGTAGCGGTAATGTTACGTTTTGGTCCATTCCAGCTGTTGTCTTGTTGGTGCTGGTGTTACTGAGCCTGTGTGCACTGTGCACGCCATATATCCCTGGCAATTGCGATGCCCACATCCTCATACCGGGACTAGCTGAAGGTGTGGACTGCTTTTTACTAATCGGGTCTCAGTTGTCCTATGTGACGTCCGTTCTCTCTCCGTTCCAGTGCAACGACAAACACTTGTACATCTGCCTGGAGTTCAGAGAGCAGGGCAAGTGTCCGCGCGGCGCCGCCTGCCCGCTGGCTCACCGCGCGCGCCGCCGCCGCCGGCTCTCCGCCCGCGCCCGACCGGCCGCCGCGCCTGAAGCACCGCCACGTGGCCGCGGACGGTACTACCTCAGCGGGGAGGCCGGGCCGTCGGCGGACGCCGCGCCGGAGACGGAGACGGAGGGGGACGGAGAGGGCAGGCAGCGACCGGCCATGGCAGAGATGCCCTCCTTCATCGCCATCGGTGACAGCAGCGGGGATGAGCAGTGACGCGTCGGCCGCGGATGGTGCCATCGGAGTCAGTAGCGGGGATGAGCAGTGACGCGTCGGCCGCAGATGGTGCCATCGGAGTCAGTAGCGGGGATGAGCAGTGACGCGTCGGCCGCAGATGGTGCCATCGGAGTCAGTAGCGGGGATGAGCAGTGACGCGTCGACCGCGGATGGTGCCATCGGAGTCGGTAGCGGGGATGAGCAGTGACGCGTCGGCCGCGGATGGTGCCATCGGAGTCAGTAGTGGGGATGAGCAGTGACACGTCGGCCGCGGATGGTGCCATCGGAGTCGGTAGCGGGGATGAGCAGTGACGCGTCGGCCGCGGATGGTGCCATCGGAGTCAGTAGCGGGGATGAGCAGTAACGCGTCGGTCGCGGATGGTCAAGTGCAGAGCAGTCTGATATGCTCGCTGGGCTGGCGTAAGGTGTTAGACCGTATAGCTATCGTGTGCTGAGGCGGGATGCCGTGTACTACTGAGGCGGGATGAGGTGTACTGAGGCGGGATGCCGTGTACTGAGGTGGGATGACTTGTACTGAGGCGGGATGAGGTGTATTGAGGCGGGATGCCGTGTACTACTGAGGCGGGATGAGGTGTACTGAGGCGGGATGCCGTGTACTACTGAGGCGGGATGCCGTGTACTACTGAGGCGGGATGCCGTGTACTGAGGCGGGATGCCGTATGCTGAGGCGGGATGCCGTGTACTGAGGCGGGATGCCGTGTACTGAGGCGGGATGCCGTGTACTGAGGTGGGATGCCGTGTACTGAGGCGGGATGCCGTGTACTGAGGCGGGATGCCGTGTACTGAGGCGGGATGCCGTGTACTGAGGCGGGATGCCGTGTACTGAGGCGGGATGCCGTGTGCCGAGGCGGGATGCCGTGTACTGAGGCGGGATGCCGTGTACTGAGGCGGGATGCCGTGTACTGAGGCGGGATGCCGTGTACTGAGGCGGGATGCCGTGTACTGAGGCGGGATGCCGTGTGCCGAGGCGGGATGCCGTGTACTGAGGCGGGATGCCGTGTACTGAGGCGGGATGCCGTGTACTGAGGCGGGATGCCGTGTACTGAGGCGGGATGCCGTGTACTGAGGCGGGATGCCGTGTGCCGAGGCGGGATGCCGTGTACTGAGGCGGGATGAGGTGTACTGAGGTGGGATGCCGTGTACTGAGGCGGGATGCCGTGTACTGAGGCGGGATGCCGTGTACTGAGGCGGGATGCCGTGTACTGAGGCGGGATGCCGTGTACTGAGGCGGGATGCCGTGTACTGAGGCGGGATGCCGTGTGCCGAGGCGGGATGCCGTGTACTGAGGCGGGATGCCGTGTACTGAGGCGGGATGCCGTGTGCCGAGGCGGGATGCCGTGTACTGAGGCGGGATGAGGTGTACTGAGGTGGGATGCCGTGTACTGAGGCGGGATGCCGTGTACTGAGGCGGGATGCCGTGTACTGAGGCGGGATGCCGTGTACTGAGGCGGGATGCCGTGTACTGAGGTGGGATGCCGTGTACTGAGGCGGGATGCCGTGTACTGAGGCGGGATGCCGTGTGCCGAGGCGGGATGAGGTGTCGTCCTGTGTCGCGACCGACGGTGACATGTGGTGATAGCCCGTGATTCGGTGTCAGCGTGCCGCTCTGTATTGCGAGCAGCGACGGCACTTCGCAGTCGGAGAGGAGAGTTATTAGGCGACGTAGAGTACAATGCATGATAAATCTGCGGTGATACGATATAGGAGTCAAATTGTGTCCGAAGCTCAAAGTACAAAGTTTGATGCTGCGGGGTTCTTAGGTTAGTCCAGATGGACGTGAGAATACGTCGCCGGTGAATAGATTTGACCCCGTGCTACCACTGTTTGATGCCACCAGTTATGATCTTTGAAAATGTGATCTGCATGCCAATACATTTTATACGCGACTGGAACGCCTTGTGTTCCATGATGTTATGCACGTTTTTATACACAACACTCCGTTAGCGCTGGGAGTGGCTCAGTCGGTAGAGCGGGCTCGAATTCCACGGGTTCCGGGTTCAAGTCCGGCTACATACTGGAGAGGTCATTCGTTTCCCCCGCCTGGGTCCGCGCGCGAGGCCTCCACGATAACTGCCGGCAGTCCCCTCTTCGGTAACCCCATACCCCCTCCATCGTAGAGCTGTATTTAACCATGGGATGTCCCCTTGTTCAATGCAAACATCGATATATATTTCCAGCTTCGAGACCAACAACGCACGAACACCGCGGCACCACCGACACACGGACACAATACAGCACCAATAAATAATAAATACGTCTTCCGGATGCCAACAACACCAGTACAGGCATCTCCCGGGCGGAGGACATGACCAGTACAGGCATCTACTGACCCCAATGGCAACGTCAGCACATTGATATGACGTCAGTTTGCATACACTCACACCAATACATATGTGGCAGCAACACCGCAGTTAACAACGCCATCCACTTGTCAACAACACAGGGCGCTAGCGCCAGCGCCAAGCGCTAGTTGTCGGGACATCATCGTCGTTCAACATCAAACAATGTTAAACACCGTCGTTTTACATCGTTTAACATCGTCGGACGATATTAATCTGTTTTACCAATATCAGTATCTTAACGTATTTTAGCGTGCCATGATATCGGATCCTCTGGCGATAATGCGTACACCTGGCGTTAACGTGTACAGAATACAACCATACTCTCGACTTGTCCGCAGTACATTGACACTCATGGTGGCCAAATTCACAAATTTAGGGGAATGAAGGATGCCTAAATTGCTTGTTTGATCACATATCTTGGGATGCAGGAGCTGTACGGGTCTAAAAACATGACTATTAGGCTATAATTTTCATGTGTTTTAGCTAGACACCCCACATTTCATGATATCTCATCTGGGAACATTGCATAATTTTGGCATCCCTTCCCCTAACTCTCTGAATTTGGCCACACTGTTGACACTGGCGGCAGACTTAGTCGAGTCATCGTTTCGCACATCTAAAATAATGCTACGAAAAGACAACGATAAACAATCACTGTGCAATGAACTTGGATCAGACTCAGAACACTGAACACGATGAACGCAATGCAATAAAACACAACATAAATTGACAACATGATCAAAACATACGCATGATTCTCACCAGACCGTCCAAACATGGCTTGTTTTGTATTTATTTATATCCACTGTGGTTTTGACCTACGAAAATTACGCACCTCACTGAATACCAAGATTCCAATGAAGTAAAATGTAACCCATTATGCATGGAATTGGAATGCTAGGAACACAGCAAGATTTTAAATGCAATGCATGATGTAAGGAGTTGGAATGCACAGCAGGACCCCATGAAAGCAAAATGTAATATAGCATTATAGAGTCGGAATTCTAAGAGCATAACACCACGAACACAAAGCCACTTATCCACGCTTGTTCTGTTCGGCTAATGAGAACATCTTAATAACCTGCAAATGCCAGTTAGCAAAATTGACAGGTTAGGACTAGTCAGTGCACAGCTCCGTTGGCAGCAGGACAGCATGTGCACAGCGGCTCCACAATAGATGGCAGCAGACATAATATTGATAAAACAGTAGAATGACGACTCAGTTAGGATCTGAGCCACCTATGCCACCTTGGTGGTACTTCTTGTGCGTCAACAACTTATGCGCAAGCAGAACTAAACGGTAAAGACGCGGACATCGCATCGAAATAAAAAAGCGGTAAATGAAACTACATCGAACAGGACAAACAAAATGGTAATGAAATTGAGACCCATAAGTGTCACTACTCACTGAACTACCGGTGGTGAACCCCTGAGCCTCTTACAAGCAACGCCGAGGTCCCCACATCAGTTCACCATGTCTCCAGCAGGTCGAGCCAACAGGACTATCATGGAGCTCATGGAACAGGAACTATCATAGAAACCAAGATAGAAACTCTCTCCTGGCCAAGCCGACCGGTTGACCAGGTTTGCTTCCTCCATACCTCCGGAGAAGCGGAACATGTGGGAGGCAGTGATGCTATGACCGTTTACACAGGCCGTATTCTCAGTCCTCGCCGCCGAACGGTGCCGACCCGGGCTTCATCCCACTCACCAGTGTTGCCCCGACCCCAGTGACGTCATCAGACGTCACCCGGAACCTAATGACTGATCACCATACGACGTCAGCAGAGGTATGGCCATAGCCCGACACTGCGATCCCAGCCAGGGGCGGATCCAGGGGACAGAGGTATGGCCATAGCCCGACACTGCGATCCCAGCCAGGGGCGGATCCAGGGGACAGAGGTATGGCCATAGCCCGACACTGCGATCCCAGCCAGGGGCGGATCCAGGGGACAGAGGTATGGCCATAGCCCGACACTGCGATCCCAGCCAGGGGCGGATCCAGGGGACAGAGGTATGGCCATAGCCCGACACTGCGATCCCAGCCAGGGGCGGATCCAGGGGACAGAGGTATGGCCATAGCCCGACACTGCGATCCCAGCCAGGGGCGGATCCAGGGGACAGAGGTATGTCCATAGCCCGACACTGCGATCCCGGCCAGGGGCGGATCCAGGGGACAGAGGTATGGCCATAGCCCGACACTGCGATCCCAGCCAGGGGCGGATCCAGGGGACAGAGGTATGGCCATAGCCCGACACTGCGATCCCAGCCAGGGGCGGATCCAGGGGACAGAGGTATGTCCATAGCCCGACACTGCAATCCCAGCCAGGGGCGGATCCAGGGGACAGAGGTATGGCCATAGCCCGACACTGCGATCCCAGCCAGGGGCGGATCCAGGGGACAGAGGTATGGCCATAGCCCGACACTGCGATCCCAGCCAGGGGCGGATCCAGGGGACAGAGGTATGGCCATAGCCCGACACTGCAATCCCAGCCAGGGGCGGATCCAAGGGGGCAGTTTATCAAGACCGTGAACCTCAAATAACGGGTGAAATCGACCGAAAGTTGACACATTTACTGATTTTAAAGTAAATATAAGTAACAATTACTAAGGAACTGGTTTAAAGGGATATTACCAACTCCGAAGGATTTCTAAAAAACAACTTAAATGAATGGTGGGGATCAACAATCGTGTATGCTCAAGCTCAAACTTGCTCCTGCAGCACCTAAAGTAGGGTATCGGCAAAAAAAAATATGACTAAAACGTTGGTCTCAGCCTGTGCTCAGTACTAGATTCATGATGGCCGCTCTCATCCAGTTTGGCTGTGAAATTGGCGCCCGCCCAAAGCCGAAGCGTCCAAATTCGTCGAGACTTGACCTTGAAAAGTCTATCTGTGTTATAAGGTATTGGTCACAAATCTCCTACGGCCCCAAAGTCGAGCCATAGCCATTCTTGCCGTTTTATTCATGTTTGATTATGTAAGAGGCTTTGGTTGTTGCAAATATAATTAACTGTATATCAGTGGCGTACCCAGGATTCACTCCAGGAGGGGACAATTTTTGATCAGGGGGGCATAAGGCACCCCCACAAAAAAATATCCGGATGTAACGGAGTGGTGTTTGAGAACCACTTCGCTGGTTTGAGAACCTCCTCTGTTATGCCACCGCTGAGGGTTGTCCTATTCATTTGATTGGTTCGGCCGACTGAGTATTGCGCCTGCGTGGAGTTCGACAGACCGTGCCGCCGCTGGCAGGAGGTGCCGCCGGTCACTGGAGCACCCTGTGACGGGACTCTGGATCTGACCGCCGTCCACGCCGGACCGCTTGCCGGCTGGACATCAAATACCAATAAAACTAACAACGCGAGAAGAAAGTCTGTCTGAGAGAGTGAGAGAGTGAGGGGTGAGAGTGAAGTGATTCGGCCTAGAGAGAGAGATAGACTATCACGAGCCACGAACTATATTTAGTAGCGACAGCGGGACGTCGTTACAAATTGATACGCGTGACCCGGATACGTCATTACACCGGATTTGTCCCACTATATTTTTAGAGGGGCATATTTTTTTTTTTTTTAAACATTCACTTTTTTCTCGAAATAAGGACCTTCGGGCTCTATTTCCAAAGGGCCACATACGGCCAAAGGTCTGCGTCGCTGGGTTCTACCGGTACGGACCTTCAGGAGGGGGCAATTGCCCCGTTTGCCCCCCCCCCCCTTGGGTACGCCTATGCTGTATACGCATTTTAATTTTAAAGTGCACTGACGGAATGGTGATGTTGAGTTTGCAATATTCAAAAGCAAATCATAGTCCGCAAAGAAGTGATTCTAAATAGTGATGAGGCGACTCCAATTTTACGAATGTGTGCCAATCATGAGTGGTGCAATTTTTCATCTAATGGGAGAGTTTCGGGAATCAAATTTTGCAGGTGAAATCGGACACGCTTAATCTACCGATACACACCAAAAACTCCACATTGGCCTGGGAGGTGGCAATATCCCTTTAAAATAAATCAGCTCTTAATGCACACATAAGCGAAATACAGTGAGCGTTGGAAGCATTGTCAAAGTTTATAGAATTTGTCTCCCGAACCAATTCTTTAATTGATAGATCTGCCAGTGGTCTCAGACCAATCTCCCGGGGTCGAATATCTGTAGATTTACCAATAGCGGAGCCAATGGAACTGCTAGTAGCAGCGACCTGCTCTGATTCGCCAGTGGTTAGTAAAAAATGCATCACATTTTACACAACTCAGGTTGATACAGCGTGCGGTGACGACTACAATTTCGGAAGACTGTTGATACCAACACGAATCGACCGAAACAGTAATGGGCCAGTTTGAAGTTGACCGAAATTTTCGACTTCTCGAGTCGAGACATCTTAGTCCAGTCTCCTGGTAGGCCGTTTCGTTCTACCAGTCTGAGCTCTAGTCTACCACTTCTCGGTTCAGTATGTGTACCTGTGCGTCGTTCGGGTCTACCAAGGTCATATAACAACGATTCTACCGGTCTGCCACGTTCGGTTCTACCGTTCTGCGTCGTTCGGTTCTACCGTTCTGCGCCGTTCGGTTCTACCGTTCTGCGCCGTTCGGTTCTATCGTTCTGCGTCGTTCGGTTCTATCGTTCTGCGCCGCTGGATTCTACCGTTCTGCGTCGTTCGGTTCTACCGTTCTGCGTCGTTCGGTTCTACCGGTCTGCGCCGCTGGATTCTACCGGTCTGCGCCGCTGGATTCTACCGGTCTGCGCCGCTGGATTCTACCGGTCTGCGCCGCTGGATTCTACCGGTCTGCGCCGCTGGATTCTACCGGTCTGCGCCGCTGGATTCTACCGGTCTGCGCCGCTGGATTCTACCGGTCTGCGCCGCTGGATTCTACCGGTCTGCGCCGCTGGATTCTACCGGTCTGCGCTGATGAGTCGGTGCCGCTCTGACACGTTGGAGAGCTCTGATGACTGTGAGGAGCCGTCTGTGGGTGGCAGCCTATCCAGCTGGGTGGCCTCGGGCGCCGGTTGCCGGCCGGCCACCGCGTGGTGTACACCGTACCCGAAATACACCGTCAGACCTGCCGAGACCACGGACAGAGCATACGGTAACATACAGATAGGGACAGGGACGGACTAATACACCATCAGACCTGTCGAGACCACGGCCAGAGCATACGGTAACATACAGATAGGGACAGGGACGGACTAATACACCATCAGACCTGTCGAGACCACGGCCAGAGCATACGGTAACATACAGATAGGGACAGGGACGGACTAATACACCGTCAGACCTGCCGAGACCACGGCCAGAGCATACGGTAACATAGAGCAGGACGCATACGGACGTACAATAGAAACCCAGAGACGTAGGCATTGACAGACACGATTCGGCGGACGTACCAGCTCAGGCACAAAAACGGAAGTAGAATAACAGCCCAGAGACACGAATATTGGCACAGAGACACAAGGATGAGCGCACAAGCATGCATGCATAATGACTCCGTTAGACCCACAGGAAGACGAAAAGGGCCAGGAAATATGCGTATTGAACTTGACGTTGAAGCACCGACGGACATACCCTCCCCAGAGGTACGCAGACGGACAAATGCTGGCGGGCAGGGCCCTCGGCCAGTTACGGACAGACCATGACGCCCACAGAGATGGGTTCAGGCGGACTGCCTGCTGCACCTCGGCACACTAAACCCAGACATCACGGCTCACCGATCATTGGCCCATAGGCGGACGAAGCAGCGAGCGGACTTTCAACATCTGACGGCGACGGGCTCCGACAGACTCGGACAGGATCATCAGACTCAGACGGACTATGCCAGGATCAGATCAGACGGACTCGGACAGGATCAGACTCAGACGGGCTATAACAGGATCAGATCGGACGGACTCGGACAGGATCAGATCGGACGGACTCGGGCAGGATCAGATCGGACGGACTCGGACAGGATCAGATCGGACGGACTCGGACAGGATCAGATCGGACGGACTCGGACAGGATCAGATCGGACGGACTCCGACAGGATCAGATCGGACGGACTCGGACAGGATCAGACTCAGACAGACTATGACAGGATCAGATCAGACGGGCTCGGACAGGATCAGATCGGACGGACTCGGACAGGATCCGACTCAGACGGACTCCGACAGGATCAGATCGGACGGACTCCGACAGGATCACACTCAGACGGACTATGACAGGATCAGACTCAGACGGACTATGACAGGATCAGACTCAGACGGACTCAGACAGGATCAGATCGGACGGACTCAGACAGGATCACACTCAGACGGACTCCGACAGGATCAGATCGGACGGACTCCGACAGGATCAGATCGGACGGACTCCGACAGGATCAGATCGGACGGACTCCGACAGGATCACACTCAGACGGACTATGACAGGATCAGACTCAGACGGACTCCGACAGGATCCGACTCAGACGGACTATAACAGGATCAGACTCAGACGGACTATGACAGGATCAGACTCAGACGGACTCCGACAGGATCCGACTCAGACGGACTATAACAGGATCAGACTCAGACGGACTCAGACAGGATCAGACTCAGACGGACTATGACAGGATCAGACTCAGACGGACTATGACAGGATCAGACTCAGACGGACTATGACAGGATCAGACTCAGACGGACTCAGACGGACTCAGACGGACTCAGACGGACAGAACGGACGGACTCC
Organism: Chirona hameri; assembly: GCA_036785665.1. Classification (NCBI taxonomy): domain Eukaryota; kingdom Metazoa; phylum Arthropoda; class Thecostraca; order Balanomorpha; family Balanidae; genus Chirona; species Chirona hameri. Next base: position 38,498 of record JAXIVJ010003695.1, on the reverse strand, counting down.
GACAGGATCACACTCAGACGGACTATAACAGGATCCGACTCAGACGGACTCAGACGGACTCAGACGGACTCAGACGGACTCAGACGGACAGAACGGACTCCGACGGACAGAACGGCAGCGACAGACGGGACAGCCACCTCCCACCGCAGCGACACACGGTACCTACGTCTGCACTGTCCAGTCACTCTCGGAGCTGCCACTCGAGGGCAGACGTCTCAGCAGGTCACCGACTCGCCTCTGAACGTGGCCAGAACGATTGCTGAACACGTCATCCAACATTCTCCGCACAGCGCGCACACTAAGATACATTCGGGTTGATAGGTAGATTGTATTCATATTTCAGTTCACTGGCCAATGATGGGCTATAATACAGAGGCGCAACTGCCATTATTCCAACACGCGTCACAAATCACTGCACATTGGTGAGGTCACGTGGTCAGGGATCGACTGATAAATTATGAAGTGATCGGAACGATGTTATAAACAATACAATGATCAACAACTACTGGCCATGCATGCAGACCAGCATTAACAGTCAACACGAACAATCCACCCGCCATTGACCGAGTCATCGAAATCCACATGCAAACCCAAATCGCAAATCAGAATCCGCATGCTTCGGAAGACTATAGCCGGCGGGTTGAGGTACCTGAAAACTACATCAGCTATCTAAAACAAGCACGGGCAGCCAACCATACTTCCAAGTTCCCGAGCTAAATCTCAACCACACAAACTCCCTTCTTCTGCTCGTCTTTCTTTCGTCGTTTCTGACAGTACCGTTCTATCTCACCCCAGTCCCTTTCGCCAGTGGCTATCAATTCCTCTTCTCAAATCGTGTCATCAGCTCGTTCATATCAAACGAGGGCATCGGCTTATTTTTCTTGCTCCGTACGCGGTGCATGCCATCGCCGACACCATCCAAAATCGGCGGCGACTCCGGCCCCGACTCCGCCGCCGCTGGGGGCGGGGGCGGCGCTGGCGGCGCTGACGGCGACGTCGGCGACGTCGGCGACGTCGGCGACGCGATCGCATTGCTCTCCTCTTCCCAGGGCGTCTCCGACACGCGCTTGGTCGCCTTCTGTACCGCCTCTTTGATGATCTGATCGAGACGGTCCTTCATGTTCGGCTCTGGCGGCGCAGCCATCAGGTTCCGCTTCCTCTCCCCGCCGACAGGTGGCTCTGCCGACTCCGGCTTGCTATCTGCAGCGGCCGCGGCTCGGATCTGGCTTAGTACCGAGGTCATGGCGCGGCGCGCCTCCGGGGTCGGCTGGCTGGACCGCTCGTCCCCGGAGCTGTTGCCGGAACTACCGCCGGAACTGCCCACTTCCGCCGCCTCGTCGGAGCTCACCGACCCGTGGTCGATCTCAGGGGCAGAGGGGGCCGCTGCACGGACCTCGTCCAACACCGCGTCCATCGCCCGGCGAGCCTCCTTCAGGGGCTCGTCCGGGGACGTCTCGCTCTCTTCTGACTGGCCAGCCTGAGAGAGCTTGTTTTCGTCGCCACCTGTGTTGCCCTCTTCCTTCCCCTTCTCCTCCTCCTCCTCTCCGTCTCCATCTCCATCTCCGTCTCCGTCTCCGTCGTCGGCGGCGCGCGCCAGGACAGTCAGCACCTCGTCCTTGACGGCTCGCATGGCCCGCTGCACCTCCTCATCGGCCGTCCTCTCCGGCGGCTCGTCCTCACGCTCAGAGTCCTCATCGCCGCTCACAGGGATGATGACGAACTTATCTCCGACGCGGCGCGCCAGCGGGCTGTCCGGGCTCTGCGGAGGGATGCTCTGGAAGCTGGACTTGGACAGGACACGCTGCAGGGGCAGCTGGCCGCTGAGTGAGAGCGGGGGGAGCGTCGGACGCGGCCGGTCGCCGCCGGTCGGAGTGTTAGGCGGGGTGCGAACTGCGCTGAGCGAGTCTCGGATTGCCGCGTGCATCTCCGCTAGTCGCTGTTTCTGTTCGTCTGTGAACGGGTAGGCGGCGGCGGCAGCAGCTGCCGGTGCCGGCGGTGGCGGCGTCGGTCCCCGCTCCTCCTCCCGCGACCGCTGCTGGTCGGCCAGCGCTGCCCCGCGGCCCAGGTCCACCCAGCCGGCGGTGAAGCACTCGCAGATGGTGGCGTGACTGGCCGCCAGCGCCACCGCTGCCGGGTCTGTCTCCGCCGGCGAGGCGTGGGGCGCGGTGGCGGGTGCGACCTCCTCCCCACCGGCCGCCGCCAGCTGCTCCACCACCGCTTCATGTATCCTCTGTACCTTCTCCTCAAACCCATCCGGCAGAGGCGGCGGCCCGGGAGCCCCCGCTGGCGGCTGTGCCGGGGCCGGGGCCGGCTGACCTCCCGTGCCCTCATACCTCTCCTGATGCTCATCCATAACCTCCTCCCTGCGCCGCTCGTCCGGCGCCCCGCCCGCCATCAGCGCAGCCACCCTGTGCGCCGCCTCCTGCAGCGCCTGCTCTGGCGACTCTGAGTGTACCTCAGCACTGACACGAATCGGAACAGGGGAGCCGTCGGCCGGCACCCCCAGACAGAGCGCCACGGCCGCGTGCAGCCGCGCCTGCCGCTCCGCAGCACCCTGCATCTCCTCTGGGGGCTCCCCCGCAGCAGCAGCGGCGGGGGCCGGCCGCGGGGGTTCGTACCCCTCCTCCAGTCTGGCCTGCTCCCGCTGCTGCTGCGTCAGCGCCAGCTGGCGGCCGCGGCCCGAGTCGCCGCCGCCGGGCCGCAGGGCGGCGGTGATGGTGGCGTGCAGCCCGCGCTGCCGGTTCACCGTCTGAGTGACCATCAGCACGGTCCGCTCCTGGTCCCGGGCGTCACCGGAGGCCGGCGCTGGGTCAGCAGCAGCAGCAGCGGCCCGCGGGGTCAGCTCGCCCGTCTCCCACTCCACCTGCCGTCCGAGGGCGGCCGCCGCCTCGTGACACGTCTCCATCGGCTCCTCCGGCTCCGGCGCCGTCTCCACGATCAGCTCGGCCGGCTCCGAGGACTCGCCGTCGGAGGACTTGGCGGGCCGCGCGGCGAAGCTCGGCGAGCGCTGCAGTGGGGTGGCCGGCTCGATGACGATGGTGGGCAGCTCCAGCTGCTGCAGCGTTAAGTTCTCGGGCCGCCGCCGCTTGCCGCCGTCGCCGCCGCCGGCCGCCGCCGAACTGTGCCGCATGCCATACCCGAAGTACACCGCCAAGCCTAGAGTGAGTTAAAAGCTGGGGTTAGTGAGTGCGGCTGGGAGTTAGAGAGGCCCCCGGGAGCTCCAGCAGGGCCTGCCAAGCCGAGGAGATGTGAGTGGGCGCCGGCAAACCAGCATAGCGTGAGTTCGGTAGAGTGCAGAGCGAGAAGGCAGCAAACAGAAAGGAAATCAAGGGTCTTTAAGACCACGTGCAGAAGAAAACCGGCTATCATGCAACGTGCTGAGGCTCGACGCTGACGCGGTCTTACCGATAACCATCCAGATGCCGAACCGGATCCAGGTGGCCGGCCCCAGCTTCATCATCAGGTACAGGTTGACGAACACGCTCAGCATCGGCAGGTACGGGACCAGTGGCACCTGGCGGCGGGGGCGCACACAGCGTCGGTCAGTAGATAGGGTCAGACACGCAAACGCGCACTCTTCATGACCAATGGCCACATTTGTTCTTCAGTCACTCTACAAAGCTGAACGCAGAAACATAACCAGTTAATCATGCACAAACTATCCATGCAAGCCATCTGGTTAGATTTACAAAACAAGACTAACTTACCACTTCTTGGCTCTTCTATGTCACGGAAGTACCTATGATCGAATCTATTGTGGCATACATCGGTCCAAAGATATGATTCAGACTTAGTGGCCCATTAACCCTATTAGTGGCAGGGGGGCAGATTCTGCACACCCCTCGTGTTTTTCTCAAATATCTCCGAAATGGCTGGAGGTAGGCTTCTGAAATTTTCCGACTTTTCCTAAAACTAGTCTGGGCAGATTGTCTGAAATTTTCAAGACGATAGCTTGAACAGGGGGCGGTTCCATGACTCAGTATTTAGGAAGGTTCTGATCGGAAACTGTGTTTGAGCGTGTACATCGTGATCTTCATGGAACAAAACCGTTTGAATTTTCAAATGTGACTAGAATATATAAATTTTGTATTCATTTTCTGTCTATCCATATAAGTTTTGTCAAAACGGTCTATAAAACTATGACGAATCCTGCATAACGGAGTTATGAAGGATTTAAACAAGTTATAAAATTGGCGCATTTTTACCCCCTGTCGCCACAATTAGCAAAAATTTGGATTTAAAAAAGAAGAAATGTAGATCAGTCTGAGTGGAGGCAAACCCTGTTTGAATTTTGAAAATCGGACTAGTGGATTTCGAGATCTCCGGGGGAGGGATCCGCCCCCCCCCCTTGCCACTAATAGGGGTAGCCAGGAGCCTGCCACTAATAGGGTTAATGGCTGGGGTCATCAGGTGCCCTCGGGCGACGACTCATTTAATCAACTGGGCAAATGCCCAGATAAGTAGTCTGACTTATTTATCAATGAGGACAGCTGCAGCGCAGTCAGTGACGGGCCCTCTGCGTCCCTGAGGGCAGCGCAGTCAGTGGCGGGCCCTCTGCGTCCCTCGGGGCAGCGCAGTCAGTGGCGGGCCCTCTGCGTCCCTCGGGGCAGCGCAGTCAGTGGCGGGCCCTCTGCGTCCCTCGGGGCAGCCCAGTCAGTGGCGGGCCCTCTGCGTCCCTGAGGGCAGCGCAGTCAGTGGCGGGCCCTCTGCGTCCCTGAGGGCAGCGCAGTCAGTGGCGGGCCCTCTGCGTCCCTCGGGGCAGCGCAGTCAGTGGCGGGCCCTCTGCGTCCCACGGGGCAGCGCAGTCAGTGGCGGGCCCTCTGCGTCCCTCGGGGCAGCCCAGTCAGTGGCGGGCCCTCTGCGTCCCTCGGGGCAGCCCAGTCAGTGGCGGGCCCTCTGCGTCCCACGGGGCAGCGCAGTCAGTGGCGGGCCCTCTGCGTCCCTCGGGGCAGCGCAGTCAGTGGCGGGCCCTCTGCGTCCCTCGGGGCAGCGCAGTCAGTGGCGGGCCCTCTGCGACCCTCGGGGCTCACCTTGAAGAAGAGGTGCGCCTTCGACTCTGGTTGCAGCATGATGATGAGCACGCAGGCGAGCATGGCGGTGCCGAGCACAGCGGCCAGCACCACGGCCCACGGCTCGACGTCCAACAGCTGATCCACGGCGAACACCAGCACCGCGCAGAACGACACCGTCAACACACCTGCAGAAAACAGCACAGCACTGCCGTCACGTCAACACCTGTACAACACAACACCACCGTCAGAACACAACACCACCGTCAGAACACAACACCACCGTCAGAACACAACACCACCGTCAGAACACAACACCACCGTCAGAACACAACACCACCGTCAGACCACAACACCACCGTCAGACCACAACACCACCGTCAGAACACAACACCACCGTCAGAACACAACACCACCGTCAGAACACAACACCACCGTCAGAACACAACACCACCGTCAGGACACAACACCACCGTCAGAACACAACACCACCGTCAGAACACAACACCACCGTCAGACCACAACACCACCGTCAGACCACAACACCACCGTCAGACCACAACACCACCGTCAGAACACAACACCACCGTCAGACCACAACACCACCGTCAGAACACAACACCACCGTCAGAACACAACACCACCGTCAGACCACAACACCACCGTTAGAACACAACACCACCGTCAGAACACAACACCACCGTCAGAACACAACACCACCGTCAGAACACAACACATACGTCAGAACACAACACATCACAACAGCGGTGTCAGAACTCCTACAAAACATAATATCACCACCAGAACACCCGCAGAACACATCACAACAGCGGTGTCAGAACTCCTACAAAACACAATATCACCAACAGAACACCCACAGAACACCCGTAGCACAAACCCCTGCCTGCCGTCACCCAAACGGTGGCAGACAGAGAGGCCCATATCAGAAAGCAGCTCTGAATTCACAGCTCACGGACGGCTCTGTAAAACACAGGTCCCCGACCGGGAAACGCAACCATTCTGACAGCCACGTGCTACACACGTACCGTACGCCACGTGCTACACACGTACCGTACGCCACGTGCTACACACGTACCGTACGCCACGGTGACGTGGTTCACCAGCTGACAGTGACGTGTTACCGTGACGAGACGTACCGTACACCACGGTGACGTGGTTCACTAGCTGACAGTGACGTGTTACCGTGACGAGACGTACCGTACACCACGGTGACGTGGTTCACCAGCTGACAGTGACGTGTTACCGTGACGTGACGTACCGTACACCACGGTGACGTGGTTCACCAGCTGACAGTGACGTGTTACCGTGACGTGACGTACCGTACACCACGGTGACGTGGTTCACCAGCTGACAGTGACGTGTTACCGTGACGAGACGTACCGTACACCACGGTGACGTGGTTCACCAGCTGACAGTGACGTGTTACCGTGACAGACTGAAGTACCGTACACCACGGTGACGTGGTTCACCAGCTGACAGTGACGTGTTACCGTGACGAGACGTACCGTACACCACGGTGACGTGGTTCACCAGCTGACAGTGACGTGTTACCGTGACAGACTGACGTACCGTACACCACGGTGACGTGGTTCACCAGCTGACAGTGACGTGTTACCGTGACGAGACGTACCGTACACCACGGTGACATGGTTCACCAGCTGACTGTGACGTGTTACCGTGACGTGACGTACCGTACACCACGGTGACGTGGTTCACCAGCTGACAGTGACGTGTTACCGTGACGAGACGTACCGTACACCACGGTGACGTGGTTCACCAGCTGACAGTGACGTGTTACCGTGACAGACTGACGTACCGTACACCACGGTGACGTGGTTCACCAGCTGACAGTGACGTGTTACCGTGACAGACTGACGTACCGTACACCACGGTGACGTGGTTCACCAGCTGACAGTGACGTGTTACCGTGACGAGACGTACCGTACACCACGGTGACATGGTTCACCAGCTGACAGTGACGTGTTACCGTGACAGACTGACGTACCGTACACCAGGGTGACGTGGTTCACCAGCTGACAGTGACGTGTTACCGTGACGAGACGTACCGTACACCACGGTGACGTGGTTCACCAGCTGACAGTGACGTGTTACCGTGACGAGACGTACCGTACGCCACGGTGACGTGGTTCACCAGCTGACAGTGACGTGTTACCGTGACGAGACGTACCGTACACCACGGTGACGTGGTTCACCAGCTGATAGTGACGTGTTACCGTGACAGACTGACGTACCGTACACCACGGTGACGTGGTTCACCAGCTGACAGTGACGTGTTACCGTGACGAGACGTACCGTACGCCACGGTGACGTGGTTCACCAGCTGACAGTGACGTGTTACCGTGACGAGACGTACCGTACACCACGGTGACGTGGTTCACCAGCTGACAGTGACGTGTTACCGTGACAGACTGACGTACCGTACACCACGGTGACGTGGTTCACCAGCTGACAGTGACGTGTTACCGTGACAGACTGACGTACCGTACACCACGGTGACGTGGTTCACCAGCTGACAGTGACGTGTTACCGTGACAGACTGACGTACCGTACACCACGGTGACGTGGTTCACCAGCTGACAGTGACGTGTTACCGTGACAGACTGACGTACCGTACACCACGGTGACGTGGTTCACCAGCTGACAGTGACGTGTTACCGTGACAGACTGACATACCGTACACCACGGTGACGTGGTTCACCAGCTGACAGTGACGTGTTACCGTGACGAGACGTACCGTACACCACGGTGACGCGGTTCACCAGCTGACAGTGACGTGTTACCGTGACAGACTGACGTACCGTACACCACGGTGACGTGGTTCACCAGCTGACAGTGACGTGTTACCGTGACGAGACGTACCGTACACCATGGTGACGTGGTTCACCAGCTGACAGTGACGTGTTACCGTGACGAGACGTACCGTACACCACGGTGACATGGTTCACCAGCTGACAGTGACGTGTTACCGTGACAGACTGACGTACCGTACACCACGGTGACGTGGTTCACCAGCTGACAGTGACGTGTTACCGTGACAGACTGACGTACCGTACACCACGGTGACGTGGTTCACCAGCTGACAGTGACGTGTTACCGTGACAGACTGACGTACCGTACACCACGGTGACGTGGTTCACCAGCTGACAGTGACGTGTTACCGTGACGAGACGTACCGTACACCACGGTGACGTGGTTCACCAGCTGACAGTGACGTGTTACCGTGACAGACTGACGTACCGTACACCACGGTGACGTGGTTCACCAGCTGACAGTGACGTGTTACCGTGACAGACTGACATACCGTACACCACGGTGACGTGGTTCACCAGCTGACAGTGACGTGTTACCGTGACAGACTGACGTACCGTACACCACGGTGACGTGGTTCACCAGCTGACAGTGACGTGTTACCGTGACAGACTGACGTACCGTACACCACGGTGACGTGGTTCACCAGCTGACAGTGACGTGTTACCGTGACGAGACGTACCGTACACCACGGTGACGTGGTTCACCAGCTGACAGTGACGTGTTACCGTGACAGACTGACGTACCGTACACCACGGTGACGTGGTTCACCAGCTGACAGTGACGTGTTACCGTGACAGACTGACATACCGTACACCACGGTGACGTGGTTCACCAGCTGACAGTGACGTGTTACCGTGACAGACTGACGTACCGTACACCACGGTGACGTGGTTCACCAGCTGACAGTGACGTGTTACCGTGACAGACTGACGTACCGTACACCACGGTGACGTGGTTCACCAGCTGACAGTGACGTGTTACCGTGACAGACTGACGTACCGTACACCACGGTGACGTGGTGTACGGTACCGTTCACCAGCTGACAGTGACGTGTTACCGTGACAGACTGACGTACCGTACACCACGGTGACGTGGTTCACCAGCTGACAGTGACGTGTTACCGTGACAGACTGACGTACCGTACACCACGGTGACGTGGTTCACCAGCTGACAGTGACGTGTTACCGTGACGAGACGTACCGTACACCACGGTGACATGGTTCACCAGCTGATAGTGACGTGTTACCGTGACGAGACGTACCGTACACCACGGTGACGCGGTTCACCAGCTGACAGTGACGTGTTACCGTGACGAGACGTACCGTACACCACGGTGACGTGGTTCACCAGCTGACAGTGACGTGTTACCGTGACGAGACGTACCGTACACCACGGTGACATGGTTCACCAGCTGACAGTGACGTGTTACCGTGACAGACTGACGTACCGTACACCACGGTGACGTGGTTCACCAGCTGACAGTGACGTGTTACCGTGACAGACTGACGTACCGTACACCACGGTGACGTGGTTCACCAGCTGACAGTGACGTGTTACCGTGACGAGACGTACCGTACACCACGGTGACGTGGTTCACCAGCTGACAGTGACGTGTTACCGTGACAGACTGACGTACCGTACACCACGGTGACGTGGTTCACCAGCTGACAGTGACGTGTTACCGTGACAGACTGACGTACCGTACACCACGGTGACGTGGTTCACCAGCTGACAGTGACGTGTTACCGTGACGAGACGTACCGTACACCACGGTGACGTGGTTCACCAGCTGACAGTGACGTGTTACCGTGACAGACTGACGTACCGTACACCACGGTGACGTGGTTCACCAGCTGACAGTGACGTGTTACCGTGACGAGACGTACCGTACACCACGGTGACGTGGTTCACCAGCTGACAGTGACGCGTTACCGTGACAGACTGACGTACCGTACACCACGGTGACGTGGTTCACCAGCTGACAGTGACGTGTTACCGTGACAGACTGACGTACCGTACACCACGGTGACGTGGTTCACCAGCTGACAGTGACGTGTTACCGTGACGAGACGTACCGTACACCACGGTGACATGGTTCACCAGCTGACAGTGACGTGTTACCGTGACAGACTGACGTACCGTACACCACGGTGACGTGGTTCACCAGCTGACAGTGACGTGTTACCGTGACGAGACGTACCGTACACCACGGTGACGTGGTTCACCAGCTGACAGTGACGTGTTACCGTGACGAGACGTACCGTACACCACGGTGACATGGTTCACCAGCTGACAGTGACGTGTTACCGTGACGAGACGTACCGTACACCACGGTGACATGGTTCACCAGCTGACAGTGACGTGTTACCGTGACGAGACGTACCGTACACCACGGTGACGTGGTTCACCAGCTGACAGTGACGTGTTCCCGTAACGAGACGTACCGTACACCACGGTGACGTGGTTCACCAGCTGATAGTGACGTGTTACCGTGACGAGACGTACCGTACACCACGGTGACGTGGTTCACCAGCTGACAGTGACGTGTTACCGTGACGAGACGTACCGTACACCACGGTGACGCGGTTCACCAGCTGACAGTGACGTGTTACCGTGACGAGACGTACCGTACACCATGGTGACGTGGTTCACCAGCTGACAGTGACGTGTTACCGTGACGAGACGTACCGTACACCACGGTGACGTGGTTCACCAGCTGACAGTGACGTGTTACCGTGACGAGACGTACCGTACACCACGGTGACGCGGTTCACCAGCTGATAGTGACGTGTTACCGTGACGAGACGTACCGTACACCACGGTGACGTGGTTCACCAGCTGACAGTGACGTGTTACCGTGACGAGACGTACCGTACACCACGGTGACGTGGTTCACCAGCTGACAGTGACGTGTTACCGTGACGAGACGTACCGTACACCACGGTGACGTGGTTCACCAGCTGACTGTGACGTGTTACCGTGACGAGACGTACCGTACACCACGGTGACGCGGTTCACCAGCTGACAGTGACGTGTTACCGTGACGAGACGTACCGTACACCATGGTGACGTGGTTCACCAGCTGACAGTGACGTGTTACCGTGACGTGACGTACCGTACACCATGGTGACGTGGTTCACCAGCTGACAGTGACGTGTTACCGTGACGAGACGTACCGTACACCACGGTGACGTGGTTCACCAGCTGACAGTGACGTGTTACCGTGACGAGACTGACGTACCGTACACCATGGTGACGCGGTTCACCAGCTGATAGTGACGTGTTACCGTGACGAGACGTACCGTACACCACGGTGACGTGGTTCACCAGCTGACAGTGACGTGTTACCGTGACGAGACGTACCGTACACCATGGTGACGTGGTTCACCAGCTGACAGTGACGTGTTACCGTGACGTGACGTACCGTACACCATGGTGACGTGGTTCACCAGCTGACAGTGACGTGTTACCGTGACGAGACGTACCGTACACCACGGTGACGTGGTTCACCAGCTGACAGTGACGTGTTACCGTGACGTGACGTACCGTACACCATGGTGACGCGGTTCACCAGCTGACAGTGACGTGTTACCGTGACAGACTGACGTACCGTACACCATGGTGACGTGGTTCACCAGCTGACAGTGACGTGTTACCGTGACGAGACTGACGTACCGTACACCACGGTGACGTGGTTCACCAGCTGACAGTGACGTGTTACCGTGACGAGACGTACCGTACACCATGGTGACGTGGTTCACCAGCTGACAGTGACGTGTTACCGTGACGAGACGTACCGTACACCACGGTGACGTGGTTCATCAGCTGATAGTGACGTGTTACCGTGACGTGACGTACCGTACACCATGGTGACGTGGTTCACCAGCTGACTGTGACGTGTTATTGTGACGAGACGTACCGTACACCACGGTGACGTGGCTCCCCAGCTGACAGTGACGTGTTACCGTGACGTGACGTACCGTACACCACGGTGACGTGGTTCACCAGCTGACAGTGACGTGTTACCGTGACGAGACGTACCGTACACCACGGTGACGTGGTTCACCAGCTGACAGTGACGTGTTACCGTGACAGACTGACGTACCGTACACCACGGTGACGTGGTTCACCAGCTGACAGTGACGTGTTACCGTGACAGACTGACGTACCGTACACCACGGTGACGTGGTTCACCAGCTGACAGTGACGTGTTACCGTGACAGACTGACGTACCGTACACCACGGTGACGTGGTTCACCAGCTGACAGTGACGTGTTACCGTGACAGACTGACGTACCGTACACCACGGTGACGCGGTTCACCAGCTGACAGTGACATGTTACCGTGACGAGACGTACCGTACACCACGGTGACGCGGTTCACCAGCTGACAGTGACGTGTTACCGTGACAGACTGACGTACCGTACACCATGGTGACGTGGTTCACCAGCTGACAGTGACGTGTTACCGTGACAGACTGACGTACCGTACACCACGGTGACGTGGTTCACCAGCTGACTGTGACGTGTTACCGTGACGAGACTGACGTACCGTACACCACGGTGACGTGGTTCACCAGCTGACAGTGACGTGTTACCGTGACAGACTGACGTACCGTACACCACGGTGACGTGGTTCACCAGCTGACAGTGACGTGTTACCGTGACAGACTGACGTACCGTACACCACGGTGACGTGGTTCACCAGCTGACAGTGACGTGTTACCGTGACAGACTGACGTACCGTACACCACGGTGACGTGGTTCACCAGCTGACAGTGACGTGTTACCGTGACAGACTGACGTACCGTACACCACGGTGACGTGGTTCACCAGCTGACAGTGACGTGTTACCGTGACGAGACGTACCGTACACCACGGTGACGTGGTTCACCAGCTGACAGTGACGTGTTACCGTGACGTGACGTACCGTACACCACGGTGACGTGGTTCACCAGCTGACAATGACGTGTTACCGTGACGAGACGTACCGTACACCATGGTGACGTGGTTCACCAGCTGACAGTGACGTGTTACCGTGACGAGACTGACGTACCGTACACCACGGTGACGTGGTTCACCAGCTGACAGTGACGTGTTACCGTGACGAGACGTACCGTACACCACGGTGACGTGGTTCACCAGCTGACAGTGACGTGTTACCGTGACGAGACTGACGTACCGTACACCACGGTGACGTGGTTCACCAGCTGACAGTGACGTGTTACCGTGACAGACTGACGTACCGTACACCACGGTGACGTGGTTCACCAGCTGACAGTGACGTGTTACCGTGACAGACTGACGTACCGTACACCACGGTGACGTGGTTCACCAGCTGACAGTGACGTGTTACCGTGACAGACTGACGTACCGTACACCACGGTGACGTGGTTCACCAGCTGACAGTGACGTGTTACCGTGACGAGACGTACCGTACACCACGGTGACGTGGTTCACCAGCTGACAGTGACGTATTACCGTGACAGACTGACGTACCGTACACCACGGTGACGTGGTTCACCAGCTGACAGTGACGTGTTACCGTGACAGACTGACGTACCGTACACCACGGTGACGTGGTTCACCAGCTGACAGTGACGTGTTACCGTGACGAGACGTACCGTACACCACGGTGACGTGGTTCACCAGCTGATAGTGACGTGTTACCGTGACGAGACGTACCGTACACCACGGTGACGTGGTTCACCAGCTGACAGTGACGTGTTACCGTGACAGACTGACGTACCGTACACCATGGTGACGTGGTTCACCAGCTGACAGTGACGTGTTACCGTGACGAGACGTACCGTACACCACGGTGACGTGGTTCACCAGCTGACAGTGACGTGTTACCGTGACAGACTGACGTACCGTACACCACGGTGACGTGGTTCACCAGCTGACAGTGACGTGTTACCGTGACAGACTGACGTACCGTACACCACGGTGACGTGGTTCACCAGCTGACAGTGACGTGTTACCGTGACAGACTGACGTACCGTACACCACGGTGACGTGGTTCACCAGCTGACAGTGACGTGTTACCGTGACGAGACGTACCGTACACCACGGTGACGTGGTTCACCAGCTGACAGTGACGTGTTACCGTGACGAGACGTACCGTACACCACGGTGACGTGGTTCACCAGCTGACAGTGACGTGTTACCGTGACAGACTGACGTACCGTACACCATGGTGACGTGGTTCACCAGCTGACAGTGACGTGTTACCGTGACGAGACGTACCGTACACCACGGTGACGTGGTTCACCAGCTGACAGTGACGTGTTACCGTGACAGACTGACGTACCGTACACCACGGTGACGTGGTTCACCAGCTGACAGTGACGTGTTACCGTGACAGACTGACGTACCGTACACCACGGTGACGTGGTTCACCAGCTGACAGTGACGTGTTACCGTGACGTGACGTACCGTACACCACGGTGACGTGGTTCACCAGCTGACAGTGACGTGTTACCGTGACGAGACGTACCGTACACCACGGTGACGTGGTTCACCAGCTGACAGTGACGTGTTACCGTGACGAGACGTACCGTACACCACGGTGACGTGGTTCACCAGCTGACAGTGACGTGTTACCGTGACAGACTGACGTACCGTACACCACGGTGACGTGGTTCACCAGCTGATAGTGACGTGTTACCGTGACGAGACGTACCGTACACCATGGTGACGTGGTTCACCAGCTGACAGTGACGTGTTACCGTGACAGACTGACGTACCGTACACCACGGTGACGTGGTTCACCAGCTGACAGTGACGTGTTACCGTGACACACTGACGTACCGTACACCACGGTGGCATGGTTCACCAGCTGACAGTGACGTGTTACCGTGACAGACTGACGTACCGTACACCACGGTGACGTGGTTCACCAGCTGACAGTGACGTGTTACCGTGACAGACTGACGTACCGTACACCACGGTGACGTGGTTCACCAGCTGACAGTGACGTGTTACCGTGACAGACTGACGTACCGTACACCACGGTGACGTGGTTCACCAGCTGACAGTGACGTGTTACCGTGACAGACTGACGTACCGTACACCACGGTGACGTGGTTCACCAGCTGACAGTGACGTGTTACCGTGACAGACTGACGTACCGTACACCACGGTGACGTGGTTCACCAGCTGACAGTGACGTGTTACCGTGACGAGACGTACCGTACACCACGGTGACGTGGTTCACCAGCTGACAATGACGTGTTACCGTGACGAGACGTACCGTACACCACGGTGACGTGGTTCACCAGCTGACAGTGACGTGTTACCGTGACGTGACGTACCGTACACCACGGTGACGTGGTTCACCAGCTGACAGTGACGTGTTACCGTGACGTGACGTACCGTACACCATGGTGACGTGGTTCACCAGCTGACAGTGACGTGTTACCGTGACGAGACTGACGTACCGTACACCACGGTGACGTGGTTCACCAGCTGACAGTGACGTGTTACCGTGACAGACTGACGTACCGTACACCACGGTGACGTGGTTCACCAGCTGATAGTGACGTGTTACCGTGACGAGACGTACCGTACACCACGGTGACGTGGTTCACCAGCTGACAGTGACGTGTTACCGTGACGAGACGTACCGTACACCACGGTGACGCGGTTCACCAGCTGATAGTGACGTGTTACCGTGACGAGACGTACCGTACACCACGGTGACGTGGTTCACCAGCTGACTGTGACGTGTTACCGTGACGAGACGTACCGTACACCACGGTGACGTGTTTCACCAGCTGACAGTGACGTGTTACCGTGACAGACTGACGTACCGTACACCACGGTGACGTGGTTCACCAGCTGACAGTGACGTGTTACCGTGACAGACTGAAGTACCGTACACCACGGTGACGTGGTTCACCAGCTGACAGTGACGTGTTACCGTGACAGACTGACGTACCGTACACCACGGTGACGTGGTTCACCAGCTGACAGTGACGTGTTACCGTGACAGACTGACGTACCGTACACCACGGTGACGTGGTTCACCAGCTGACAGTGACGTGTTACCGTGACGAGACGTACCGTACACCACGGTGACGTGGTTCACCAGCTGACTGTGACGTGTTACCGTGACGAGACGTACCGTACACCACGGTGACATGGTTCACCAGCTGACAGTGACGTGTTACCGTGACGAGACGTACCGTACACCACGGTGACGTGGTTCACCAGCTGACAGTGACGTGTTACCGTGACGAGACTGACGTACCGTACACCACGGTGACGTGGTTCACCAGCTGACAGTGACGTGTTACCGTGACGAGACGTACCGTACACCACGGTGACGCGGTTCACCAGCTGACAGTGACGTGTTACCGTGACGCGGTTCACCAGCTGATAGTGACGTGTTACCGTGACGAGACGTACCGTACACCACGGTGACGTGGTTCACCAGCTGACAGTGACGTGTTACCGTGACGAGACGTACCGTACACCACGGTGACGTGGTTCACCAGCTGATAGTGACGTGTTACCGTGACGAGACGTACCGTACACCACGGTGACGTGGTTCACCAGCTGACAGTGACGTGTTACCGTGACAGACTGACGTACCGTACACCACGGTGACGTGGTTCACCAGCTGATAGTGACGTGTTACCGTGACGAGACGTACCGTACACCACGGTGACGTGGTTCACCAGCTGACAGTGACGTGTTACCGTGACGAGACGTACCGTACACCACGGTGACGTGGTTCACCAGCTGACAGTGACATGTTACCGTGACGAGACGTACCGTACACCACGGTGACGTGGTTCACCAGCTGACAGTGACGTGTTACCGTGACAGACTGACGTACCGTACACCACGGTGACGTGGTTCACCAGCTGACAGTGACGTGTTACCGTGACGTGACGTACCGTACACCACGGTGACGTGGTTCACCAGCTGACAGTGGCGTGTTACCGTGACGAGACGTACCGTACACCACGGTGACGTGGTTCACCAGCTGACAGTGACGTGTTACCGTGACAGACTGACGTACCGTACACCACGGTGACGTGGTTCACCAGCTGACAGTGACGTGTTACCGTGACGAGACGTACCGTACACCACGGTGACGTGGTTCACCAGCTGACAGTGACGTGTTACCGTGACAGACTGACGTACCGTACACCACGGTGACGTGGTTCACCAGCTGACAGTGACGTGTTACCGTGACGAGACGTACCGTACACCACGGTGACATGGTTCACCAGCTGACAGTGACGTGTTACCGTGACGAGACGTACCGTACACCACGGTGACGTGGTTCACCAGCTGACAGTGACGTGTTACCGTGACAGACTGACGTACCGTACACCACGGTGACGTGGTTCACCAGCTGACAGTGACGTGTTACCGTGACGAGACGTACCGTACACCACGGTGACGTGGTTCACCAGCTGACAGTGACGTGTTACCGTGACAGACTGACGTACCGTACACCACGGTGACGTGGTTCACCAGCTGACAGTGACGTGTTACCGTGACAGACTGACGTACCGTACACCACGGTGACGTGGTTCACCAGCTGACAGTGACGTGTTACCGTGACGAGACGTACCGTACACCACGGTGACATGGTTCACCAGCTGATAGTGGCGTGTTACCGTGACGAGACGTACCGTACACCACGGTGACGTGGTTCACCAGCTGACAGTGACGTGTTACCGTGACAGACTGACGTACCGTACACCACGGTGACGTGGTTCACCAGCTGACAGTGACGTGTTACCGTGACGAGACGTACCGTACACCACGGTGACATGGTTCACCAGCTGATAGTGACGTGTTACCGTGACGAGACGTACCGTACACCACGGTGACGTGGTTCACCAGCTGACAGTGACGTGTTACCGTGACGAGACGTACCGTACACCACGGTGACGCGGTTCACCAGCTGATAGTGACGTGTTACCGTGACGAGACGTACCGTACACCACGGTGACGTGGTTCACCAGCTGACAGTGACGTGTTACCGTGACGAGACGTACCGTACACCACGGTGACGTGGTTCACCAGCTGATAGTGACGTGTTACCGTGACGAGACGTACCGTACACCACGGTGACATGGTTCACCAGCTGATAGTGACGTGTTACCGTGACGAGACGTACCGTACACCACGGTGACGTGGTTCACCAGCTGACAGTGACGTGTTACCGTGACGTGACGTACCGTACACCATGGTGACGTGGTTCACCAGCTGACAGTGACGTGTTACCGTGACGAGACGTACCGTACACCACGGTGACGTGGTTCACCAGCTGACAGTGACGTGTTACCGTGACAGACTGACGTACCGTACACCACGGTGACGCGGTTCACCAGCTGACAGTGACGTGTTACCGTGACAGACTGACGTACCGTACACCACGGTGACGTGGTTCACCAGCTGACAGTGACGTGTTACCGTGACGAGACGTACCGTACACCACGGTGACGTGGTTCACCAGCTGACAGTGACGTGTTACCGTGACGAGACTGACGTACCGTACACCACGGTGACGCGGTTCACCAGCTGACAGTGACGTGTTACCGTGACGAGACGTACCGTACACCACGGTGACGTGGTTCACCAGCTGATAGTGACGTGTTACCGTGACAGACTGACGTACCGTACACCACGGTGACGTGGTTCACCAGCTGACAGTGACGTGTTACCGTGACAGACTGACGTACCGTACACCACGGTGACGTGGTTCACCAGCTGACAGTGACGTGTTACCGTGACGAGACGTACCGTACACCACGGTGACGTGGTTCACCAGCTGACAGTGACGTGTTACCGTGACAGACTGACGTACCGTACACCACGGTGACGTGGTTCACCAGCTGACAGTGACGTGTTACCGTGACGAGACGTACCGTACACCACGGTGACGTGGTTCACCAGCTGACAGTGACGCGTTACCGTGACAGACTGACGTACCGTACACCACGGTGACGTGGTTCACCAGCTGACAGTGACGTGTTACCGTGACAGACTGACGTACCGTACACCACGGTGACGTGGTTCACCAGCTGACAGTGACGTGTTACCGTGACGAGACGTACCGTACACCACGGTGACATGGTTCACCAGCTGACAGTGACGTGTTACCGTGACAGACTGACGTACCGTACACCACGGTGACGTGGTTCACCAGCTGACAGTGACGTGTTACCGTGACGAGACGTACCGTACACCACGGTGACGTGGTTCACCAGCTGACAGTGACGTGTTACCGTGACGAGACGTACCGTACACCACGGTGACATGGTTCACCAGCTGACAGTGACGTGTTACCGTGACGAGACGTACCGTACACCACGGTGACATGGTTCACCAGCTGACAGTGACGTGTTACCGTGACGAGACGTACCGTACACCACGGTGACGTGGTTCACCAGCTGACAGTGACGTGTTCCCGTAACGAGACGTACCGTACACCACGGTGACGTGGTTCACCAGCTGATAGTGACGTGTTACCGTGACGAGACGTACCGTACACCACGGTGACGTGGTTCACCAGCTGACAGTGACGTGTTACCGTGACGAGACGTACCGTACACCACGGTGACGCGGTTCACCAGCTGACAGTGACGTGTTACCGTGACGAGACGTACCGTACACCATGGTGACGTGGTTCACCAGCTGACAGTGACGTGTTACCGTGACGAGACGTACCGTACACCACGGTGACGTGGTTCACCAGCTGACAGTGACGTGTTACCGTGACGAGACGTACCGTACACCACGGTGACGCGGTTCACCAGCTGATAGTGACGTGTTACCGTGACGAGACGTACCGTACACCACGGTGACGTGGTTCACCAGCTGACAGTGACGTGTTACCGTGACGAGACGTACCGTACACCACGGTGACGTGGTTCACCAGCTGACAGTGACGTGTTACCGTGACGAGACGTACCGTACACCACGGTGACGTGGTTCACCAGCTGACTGTGACGTGTTACCGTGACGAGACGTACCGTACACCACGGTGACGCGGTTCACCAGCTGACAGTGACGTGTTACCGTGACGAGACGTACCGTACACCATGGTGACGTGGTTCACCAGCTGACAGTGACGTGTTACCGTGACGTGACGTACCGTACACCATGGTGACGTGGTTCACCAGCTGACAGTGACGTGTTACCGTGACGAGACGTACCGTACACCACGGTGACGTGGTTCACCAGCTGACAGTGACGTGTTACCGTGACGAGACTGACGTACCGTACACCATGGTGACGCGGTTCACCAGCTGATAGTGACGTGTTACCGTGACGAGACGTACCGTACACCACGGTGACGTGGTTCACCAGCTGACAGTGACGTGTTACCGTGACGAGACGTACCGTACACCATGGTGACGTGGTTCACCAGCTGACAGTGACGTGTTACCGTGACGTGACGTACCGTACACCATGGTGACGTGGTTCACCAGCTGACAGTGACGTGTTACCGTGACGAGACGTACCGTACACCACGGTGACGTGGTTCACCAGCTGACAGTGACGTGTTACCGTGACGTGACGTACCGTACACCATGGTGACGCGGTTCACCAGCTGACAGTGACGTGTTACCGTGACAGACTGACGTACCGTACACCATGGTGACGTGGTTCACCAGCTGACAGTGACGTGTTACCGTGACGAGACTGACGTACCGTACACCACGGTGACGTGGTTCACCAGCTGACAGTGACGTGTTACCGTGACGAGACGTACCGTACACCATGGTGACGTGGTTCACCAGCTGACAGTGACGTGTTACCGTGACGAGACGTACCGTACACCACGGTGACGTGGTTCATCAGCTGATAGTGACGTGTTACCGTGACGTGACGTACCGTACACCATGGTGACGTGGTTCACCAGCTGACTGTGACGTGTTATTGTGACGAGACGTACCGTACACCACGGTGACGTGGCTCCCCAGCTGACAGTGACGTGTTACCGTGACGTGACGTACCGTACACCACGGTGACGTGGTTCACCAGCTGACAGTGACGTGTTACCGTGACGAGACGTACCGTACACCACGGTGACGTGGTTCACCAGCTGACAGTGACGTGTTACCGTGACAGACTGACGTACCGTACACCACGGTGACGTGGTTCACCAGCTGACAGTGACGTGTTACCGTGACAGACTGACGTACCGTACACCACGGTGACGTGGTTCACCAGCTGACAGTGACGTGTTACCGTGACAGACTGACGTACCGTACACCACGGTGACGTGGTTCACCAGCTGACAGTGACGTGTTACCGTGACAGACTGACGTACCGTACACCACGGTGACGCGGTTCACCAGCTGACAGTGACATGTTACCGTGACGAGACGTACCGTACACCACGGTGACGCGGTTCACCAGCTGACAGTGACGTGTTACCGTGACAGACTGACGTACCGTACACCATGGTGACGTGGTTCACCAGCTGACAGTGACGTGTTACCGTGACAGACTGACGTACCGTACACCACGGTGACGTGGTTCACCAGCTGACTGTGACGTGTTACCGTGACGAGACTGACGTACCGTACACCACGGTGACGTGGTTCACCAGCTGACAGTGACGTGTTACCGTGACAGACTGACGTACCGTACACCACGGTGACGTGGTTCACCAGCTGACAGTGACGTGTTACCGTGACAGACTGACGTACCGTACACCACGGTGACGTGGTTCACCAGCTGACAGTGACGTGTTACCGTGACAGACTGACGTACCGTACACCACGGTGACGTGGTTCACCAGCTGACAGTGACGTGTTACCGTGACAGACTGACGTACCGTACACCACGGTGACGTGGTTCACCAGCTGACAGTGACGTGTTACCGTGACGAGACGTACCGTACACCACGGTGACGTGGTTCACCAGCTGACAGTGACGTGTTACCGTGACGTGACGTACCGTACACCACGGTGACGTGGTTCACCAGCTGACAATGACGTGTTACCGTGACGAGACGTACCGTACACCATGGTGACGTGGTTCACCAGCTGACAGTGACGTGTTACCGTGACGAGACTGACGTACCGTACACCACGGTGACGTGGTTCACCAGCTGACAGTGACGTGTTACCGTGACGAGACGTACCGTACACCACGGTGACGTGGTTCACCAGCTGACAGTGACGTGTTACCGTGACGAGACTGACGTACCGTACACCACGGTGACGTGGTTCACCAGCTGACAGTGACGTGTTACCGTGACAGACTGACGTACCGTACACCACGGTGACGTGGTTCACCAGCTGACAGTGACGTGTTACCGTGACAGACTGACGTACCGTACACCACGGTGACGTGGTTCACCAGCTGACAGTGACGTGTTACCGTGACAGACTGACGTACCGTACACCACGGTGACGTGGTTCACCAGCTGACAGTGACGTGTTACCGTGACGAGACGTACCGTACACCACGGTGACGTGGTTCACCAGCTGACAGTGACGTATTACCGTGACAGACTGACGTACCGTACACCACGGTGACGTGGTTCACCAGCTGACAGTGACGTGTTACCGTGACAGACTGACGTACCGTACACCACGGTGACGTGGTTCACCAGCTGACAGTGACGTGTTACCGTGACGAGACGTACCGTACACCACGGTGACGTGGTTCACCAGCTGATAGTGACGTGTTACCGTGACGAGACGTACCGTACACCACGGTGACGTGGTTCACCAGCTGACAGTGACGTGTTACCGTGACAGACTGACGTACCGTACACCATGGTGACGTGGTTCACCAGCTGACAGTGACGTGTTACCGTGACGAGACGTACCGTACACCACGGTGACGTGGTTCACCAGCTGACAGTGACGTGTTACCGTGACAGACTGACGTA
Source organism: Chirona hameri (assembly GCA_036785665.1). Lineage (NCBI taxonomy): Eukaryota > Metazoa > Arthropoda > Thecostraca > Balanomorpha > Balanidae > Chirona > Chirona hameri. Next base: position 15,756 of record JAXIVJ010003695.1, on the reverse strand, counting down.
CCGTACACCACGGTGACGTGGTTCACCAGCTGACAGTGACGTGTTACCGTGACGAGACGTACCGTACACCACGGTGACGTGGTTCACCAGCTGACAGTGACGTGTTACCGTGACAGACTGACGTACCGTACACCACGGTGACGTGGTTCACCAGCTGACAGTGACGTGTTACCGTGACAGACTGACGTACCGTACACCACGGTGACGTGGTTCACCAGCTGACAGTGACGTGTTACCGTGACGTGACGTACCGTACACCACGGTGACGTGGTTCACCAGCTGACAGTGACGTGTTACCGTGACGAGACGTACCGTACACCACGGTGACGTGGTTCACCAGCTGACAGTGACGTGTTACCGTGACGAGACGTACCGTACACCACGGTGACGTGGTTCACCAGCTGACAGTGACGTGTTACCGTGACAGACTGACGTACCGTACACCACGGTGACGTGGTTCACCAGCTGATAGTGACGTGTTACCGTGACGAGACGTACCGTACACCATGGTGACGTGGTTCACCAGCTGACAGTGACGTGTTACCGTGACAGACTGACGTACCGTACACCACGGTGACGTGGTTCACCAGCTGACAGTGACGTGTTACCGTGACACACTGACGTACCGTACACCACGGTGGCATGGTTCACCAGCTGACAGTGACGTGTTACCGTGACAGACTGACGTACCGTACACCACGGTGACGTGGTTCACCAGCTGACAGTGACGTGTTACCGTGACAGACTGACGTACCGTACACCACGGTGACGTGGTTCACCAGCTGACAGTGACGTGTTACCGTGACAGACTGACGTACCGTACACCACGGTGACGTGGTTCACCAGCTGACAGTGACGTGTTACCGTGACAGACTGACGTACCGTACACCACGGTGACGTGGTTCACCAGCTGACAGTGACGTGTTACCGTGACAGACTGACGTACCGTACACCACGGTGACGTGGTTCACCAGCTGACAGTGACGTGTTACCGTGACGAGACGTACCGTACACCACGGTGACGTGGTTCACCAGCTGACAATGACGTGTTACCGTGACGAGACGTACCGTACACCACGGTGACGTGGTTCACCAGCTGACAGTGACGTGTTACCGTGACGTGACGTACCGTACACCACGGTGACGTGGTTCACCAGCTGACAGTGACGTGTTACCGTGACGTGACGTACCGTACACCATGGTGACGTGGTTCACCAGCTGACAGTGACGTGTTACCGTGACGAGACTGACGTACCGTACACCACGGTGACGTGGTTCACCAGCTGACAGTGACGTGTTACCGTGACAGACTGACGTACCGTACACCACGGTGACGTGGTTCACCAGCTGATAGTGACGTGTTACCGTGACGAGACGTACCGTACACCACGGTGACGTGGTTCACCAGCTGACAGTGACGTGTTACCGTGACGAGACGTACCGTACACCACGGTGACGCGGTTCACCAGCTGATAGTGACGTGTTACCGTGACGAGACGTACCGTACACCACGGTGACGTGGTTCACCAGCTGACTGTGACGTGTTACCGTGACGAGACGTACCGTACACCACGGTGACGTGTTTCACCAGCTGACAGTGACGTGTTACCGTGACAGACTGACGTACCGTACACCACGGTGACGTGGTTCACCAGCTGACAGTGACGTGTTACCGTGACAGACTGAAGTACCGTACACCACGGTGACGTGGTTCACCAGCTGACAGTGACGTGTTACCGTGACAGACTGACGTACCGTACACCACGGTGACGTGGTTCACCAGCTGACAGTGACGTGTTACCGTGACAGACTGACGTACCGTACACCACGGTGACGTGGTTCACCAGCTGACAGTGACGTGTTACCGTGACGAGACGTACCGTACACCACGGTGACGTGGTTCACCAGCTGACTGTGACGTGTTACCGTGACGAGACGTACCGTACACCACGGTGACATGGTTCACCAGCTGACAGTGACGTGTTACCGTGACGAGACGTACCGTACACCACGGTGACGTGGTTCACCAGCTGACAGTGACGTGTTACCGTGACGAGACTGACGTACCGTACACCACGGTGACGTGGTTCACCAGCTGACAGTGACGTGTTACCGTGACGAGACGTACCGTACACCACGGTGACGCGGTTCACCAGCTGACAGTGACGTGTTACCGTGACGCGGTTCACCAGCTGATAGTGACGTGTTACCGTGACGAGACGTACCGTACACCACGGTGACGTGGTTCACCAGCTGACAGTGACGTGTTACCGTGACGAGACGTACCGTACACCACGGTGACGTGGTTCACCAGCTGATAGTGACGTGTTACCGTGACGAGACGTACCGTACACCACGGTGACGTGGTTCACCAGCTGACAGTGACGTGTTACCGTGACAGACTGACGTACCGTACACCACGGTGACGTGGTTCACCAGCTGATAGTGACGTGTTACCGTGACGAGACGTACCGTACACCACGGTGACGTGGTTCACCAGCTGACAGTGACGTGTTACCGTGACGAGACGTACCGTACACCACGGTGACGTGGTTCACCAGCTGACAGTGACGTGTTACCGTGACGAGACGTACCGTACACCACGGTGACGTGGTTCACCAGCTGACAGTGACGTGTTACCGTGACAGACTGACGTACCGTACACCACGGTGACGTGGTTCACCAGCTGACAGTGACGTGTTACCGTGACGTGACGTACCGTACACCACGGTGACGTGGTTCACCAGCTGACAGTGACGTGTTACCGTGACGAGACGTACCGTACACCACGGTGACGTGGTTCACCAGCTGACAGTGACGTGTTACCGTGACAGACTGACGTACCGTACACCACGGTGACGTGGTTCACCAGCTGACAGTGACGTGTTACCGTGACGAGACGTACCGTACACCACGGTGACGTGGTTCACCAGCTGACAGTGACGTGTTACCGTGACAGACTGACGTACCGTACACCACGGTGACGTGGTTCACCAGCTGACAGTGACGTGTTACCGTGACGAGACGTACCGTACACCACGGTGACGTGGTTCACCAGCTGACAGTGACGTGTTACCGTGACGAGACGTACCGTACACCACGGTGACGTGGTTCACCAGCTGACAGTGACGTGTTACCGTGACAGACTGACGTACCGTACACCACGGTGACGTGGTTCACCAGCTGACAGTGACGTGTTACCGTGACGAGACGTACCGTACACCACGGTGACGTGGTTCACCAGCTGACAGTGACGTGTTACCGTGACAGACTGACGTACCGTACACCACGGTGACGTGGTTCACCAGCTGACAGTGACGTGTTACCGTGACAGACTGACGTACCGTACACCACGGTGACGTGGTTCACCAGCTGACAGTGACGTGTTACCGTGACGAGACGTACCGTACACCACGGTGACATGGTTCACCAGCTGACAGTGACGTGTTACCGTGACGAGACGTACCGTACACCACGGTGACGTGGTTCACCAGCTGACAGTGACGTGTTACCGTGACAGACTGACGTACCGTACACCACGGTGACGTGGTTCACCAGCTGACAGTGACGTGTTACCGTGACGAGACGTACCGTACACCACGGTGACATGGTTCACCAGCTGATAGTGACGTGTTACCGTGACGAGACGTACCGTACACCACGGTGACGTGGTTCACCAGCTGACAGTGACGTGTTACCGTGACGAGACGTACCGTACACCACGGTGACGCGGTTCACCAGCTGATAGTGACGTGTTACCGTGACGAGACGTACCGTTACACCACGGTGACGTGGTTCACCAGCTGACAGTGACGTGTTACCGTGACGAGACGTACCGTACACCACGGTGACGTGGTTCACCAGCTGATAGTGACGTGTTACCGTGACGAGACGTACCGTACACCACGGTGACATGGTTCACCAGCTGATAGTGACGTGTTACCGTGACGAGACGTACCGTACACCACGGTGACGTGGTTCACCAGCTGACAGTGACGTGTTACCGTGACGTGACGTACCGTACACCATGGTGACGTGGTTCACCAGCTGACAGTGACGTGTTACCGTGACGAGACGTACCGTACACCACGGTGACGTGGTTCACCAGCTGACAGTGACGTGTTACCGTGACAGACTGACGTACCGTACACCACGGTGACGCGGTTCACCAGCTGACAGTGACGTGTTACCGTGACAGACTGACGTACCGTACACCACGGTGACGTGGTTCACCAGCTGACAGTGACGTGTTACCGTGACGAGACGTACCGTACACCACGGTGACGTGGTTCACCAGCTGACAGTGACGTGTTACCGTGACGAGACTGACGTACCGTACACCACGGTGACGCGGTTCACCAGCTGACAGTGACGTGTTACCGTGACGAGACGTACCGTACACCACGGTGACGTGGTTCACCAGCTGATAGTGACGTGTTACCGTGACAGACTGACGTACCGTACACCACGGTGACGTGGTTCACCAGCTGACAGTGACGTGTTACCGTGACAGACTGACGTACCGTACACCACGGTGACGTGGTTCACCAGCTGACAGTGACGTGTTACCGTGACGAGACGTACCGTACACCACGGTGACGTGGTTCACCAGCTGACAGTGACGTGTTACCGTGACAGACTGACGTACCGTACACCACGGTGACGTGGTTCACCAGCTGACAGTGACGTGTTACCGTGACGAGACGTACCGTACACCACGGTGACGTGGTTCACCAGCTGACAGTGACGTGTTACCGTGACGTGACGTACCGTACACCACGGTGACGTGGTTCACCAGCTGACAGTGACGTGTTACCGTGACAGACTGACGTACCGTACACCACGGTGACGTGGTTCACCAGCTGACAGTGACGTGTTACCGTGACAGACTGACGTACCGTACACCACGGTGACGTGGTTCACCAGCTGACAGTGACATGTTACCGTGACGAGACGTACCGTACACCACGGTGACATGGTTCACCAGCTGACAGTGACGTGTTACCGTGACGAGACGTACCGTACACCACGGTGACGTGGTTCACCAGCTGACAGTGACGTGTTACCGTGACAGACTGACGTACCGTACACCACGGTGACGTGGTTCACCAGCTGACAGTGACGTGTTACCGTGACAGACTGACGTACCGTACACCACGGTGACATGGTTCACCAGCTGACAGTGACGTGTTACCGTGACGAGACTGACGTAACGTACACCACGGTGACGTGGTTCACCAGCTGACAGTGACGTGTTACCGTGACGAGACGTACCGTACACCACGGTGACGTGGTTCACCAGCTGACAGTGACGTGTTACCGTGACAGACTGACGTACCGTACACCACGGTGACGTGGTTCACCAGCTGACAGTGACGTGTTACCGTGACGAGACGTACCGTACACCATGGTGACGTGGTTCACCAGCTGACAGTGACGTGTTACCGTGACGAGACGTACCGTACACCATGGTGACGTGGTTCACCAGCTGACAGTGGCGTGTTACCGTGACGTGACGTACCGTACACCATGGTGACGCGGTTCACCAGCTGACAGTGACGTGTTACCGTGACGAGACGTACCGTACACCACGGTGACGTGGTTCACCAGCTGACAGTGACGTGTTACCGTGACAGACTGACGTACCGTACACCACGGTGACGTGGTTCACCAGCTGACAGTGACGTGTTACCGTGACGAGACGTACCGTACACCACGGTGACGTGGTTCACCAGCTGACAGTGACGTGTTACCGTGACGTGACGTACCGTACACCATGGTGACGTGGTTCACCAGCTGACAGTGACGTGTTACCGTGACGAGACGTACCGTACACCACGGTGACGTGGTTCACCAGCTGACAGTGACGTGTTACCGTGACAGACTGACGTACCGTACACCACGGTGACGTGGTTCACCAGCTGGCAGTGACGTGTTACCGTGACGAGACGTACCGTACACCACGGTGACGTGGTTCACCAGCTGACAGTGACGTGTTACCGTGACAGACTGACGTACCGTACACCACGGTGACGTGGTTCACCAGCTGACAGTGACGTGTTACCGTGACGAGACGTACCGTACACCACGGTGACGTGGTTCACCAGCTGACAGTGACGTGTCACCGTGACAGACTGACGTACCGTACACCACGGTGACGTGGTTCACCAGCTGACAGTGACGTGTTACCGTGACAGACTGACGTACCGTACACCACGGTGACGTGGTTCACCAGCTGACAGTGACGTGTTACCGTGACAGACTGACGTACCGTACACCACGGTGACGTGGTTCACCAGCTGACAGTGACGTGTTACCGTGACGAGACGTACCGTACACCACGGTGACGTGGTTCACCAGCTGACAGTGACGTGTTACCGTGACGAGACGTACCGTACACCACGGTGACGTGGTTCACCAGCTGACAGTGACGTGTTACCGTGACAGACTGACGTACCGTACACCACGGTGACGTGGTTCACCAGCTGACAGTGACGTGTTACCGTGACAGACTGACGTACCGTACACCACGGTGACGTGGTTCACCAGCTGACAGTGACGTGTTACCGTGACAGACTGACGTACCGTACACCACGGTGACGTGGTTCACCAGCTGACAGTGACGTGTTACCGTGACAGACTGACGTACCGTACACCACGGTGACGTGGTTCACCAGCTGACATTGACGCGTTACCGTGACGTGACGTACCGTACACCACGGTGACATGGTTCACCAGCTGACAGTGACGTGTTACCGTGACGAGACGTACCGTACACCACGGTGACGTGGTTCACCAGCTGACAGTGACGTGTTACCGTGACGAGACGTACCGTACACCACGGTGACGTGGTTCACCAGCTGACAGTGACGTGTTACCGTGACGAGACGTACCGTACACCACGGTGACGTGGTTCACCAGCTGACAGTGACGTGTTACCGTGACAGACTGACGTACCGTACACCACGGTGACGTGGTTCACCAGCTGGCAGTGACGTGTTACCGTGACGAGACGTACCGTACACCACGGTGACGTGGTTCACCAGCTGACAGTGACGTGTTACCGTGACAGACTGACGTACCGTACACCACGGTGACGTGGTTCACCAGCTGACAGTGACGTGTTACCGTGACGAGACGTACCGTACACCACGGTGACGTGGTTCACCAGCTGACAGTGACGTGTTACCGTGACAGACTGACGTACCGTACACCACGGTGACGTGGTTCACCAGCTGACAGTGACGTGTTACCGTGACAGACTGACGTACCGTACACCACGGTGACGTGGTTCACCAGCTGACAGTGACGTGTTACCGTGACAGACTGACGTACCGTACACCACGGTGACGTGGTTCACCAGCTGACAGTGACGTGTTACCGTGACAGACTGACGTACCGTACACCACGGTGACGTGGTTCACCAGCTGACAGTGACGTGTTACCGTGACGAGACGTACCGTACACCACGGTGACGTGGTTCACCAGCTGACAGTGACGTGTTACCGTGACAGACTGACGTACCGTACACCACGGTGACGTGGTTCACCAGCTGACAGTGACGTGTTACCGTGACAGACTGACGTACCGTACACCACGGTGACGTGGTTCACCAGCTGACAGTGACGTGTTACCGTGACGAGACGTACCGTACACCACGGTGACGTGGTTCACCAGCTGACAGTGACGTGTTACCGTGACAGACTGACGTACCGTACACCACGGTGACGTGGTTCACCAGCTGACTGTGACGTGTTACCGTGACAGACTGACGTACCGTACACCACGGTGACGTGGTTCACCAGCTGACTGTGACGTGTTACCGTGACGAGACGTACCGTACACCACGGTGACGTGGTTCACCAGCTGACAGTGACGTGTTACCGTGACAGACTGACGTACCGTACACCACGGTGACGTGGTTCACCAGCTGACAGTGACGTGTTACCGTGACGAGACGTACCGTACACCACGGTGACGTGGTTCACCAGCTGACAGTGACGTGTTACCGTGACAGACTGACGTACCGTACACCACGGTGACGTGGTTCACCAGCTGACAGTGACGTGTTACCGTGACGAGACGTACCGTACACCACGGTGACATGGTTCACCAGCTGATAGTGACGTGTTACCGTGACGAGACGTACCGTACACCACGGTGACGTGGTTCACCAGCTGACAGTGACGTGTTACCGTGACGAGACGTACCGTACACCACGGTGACGTGGTTCACCAGCTGACAGTGACGTGTTACCGTGACGAGACGTACCGTACACCACGGTGACGTGGTTCACCAGCTGACAGTGACGTGTTACCGTGACGTGACGTACCGTACACCACGGTGACGTGGTTCACCAGCTGACAGTGACGTGTTACCGTGACGTGACGTACCGTACACCATGGTGACGTGGTTCACCAGCTGACAGTGACGTGTTACCGTGACGAGACTGACGTACCGTACACCACGGTGACGTGGTTCACCAGCTGACAGTGACGTGTTACCGTGACAGACTGACGTACCGTACACCACGGTGACGTGGTTCACCAGCTGACAGTGACGTGTTACCGTGACGAGACGTACCGTACACCACGGTGACGTGGTTCACCAGCTGACAGTGACGTGTTACCGTGACGAGACGTACCGTACACCACGGTGACGTGGTTCACCAGCTGACAGTGACGTGTTACCGTGACAGACTGACGTACCGTACACCACGGTGACGTGGTTCACCAGCTGACAGTGACGTGTTACCGTGACGAGACGTACCGTACACCACGGTGACGTGGTTCACCAGCTGACAGTGACGTGTTACCGTGACAGACTGACGTACCGTACACCACGGTGACGTGGTTCACCAGCTGACAGTGACGTGTTACCGTGACAGACTGACGTACCGTACACCACGGTGACATGGTTCACCAGCTGACAGTGACGTGTTACCGTGACAGACTGACGTACCGTACACCACGGTGACGTGGTTCACCAGCTGACAGTGACGTGTTACCGTGACGAAACGTACCGTACACCACGGTGACGTGGTTCACCAGCTGACAGTGACGTGTTACCGTGACGAGACGTACCGTACACCACGGTGACGTGGTTCACCAGCTGACAGTGACGTGTTACCGTGACGAGACGTACCGTACACCACGGTGACGTGGTTCACCAGCTGACAGTGACGTGTTACCGTGACAGACTGACGTACCGTACACCACGGTGACGTGGTTCACCAGCTGACAGTGACGTGTTACCGTGACGAGACGTACCGTACACCACGGTGACGTGGTTCACCAGCTGACAGTGACGTGTTACCGTGACGAGACGTACCGTACACCACGGTGACGTGGTTCACCAGCTGACAGTGACGTGTTACCGTGACGAGACGTACCGTACACCACGGTGACGTGGTTCACCAGCTGATAGTGACGTGTTACCGTGACGAGACGTACCGTACACCACGGTGACGTGGTTCACCAGCTGACAGTGACGTGTTACCGTGACGAGACGTACCGTACACCACGGTGACGTGGTTCACCAGCTGACAGTGACGTGTTACCGTGACGTGACGTACCGTACACCACGGTGACGTGGTTCACCAGCTGACAGTGACGTGTTACCGTGACGAGACGTACCGTACACCACGGTGACGTGGTTCACCAGCTGACAGTGACGTGTTACCGTGACAGACTGACGTACCGTACACCACGGTGACGTGGTTCACCAGCTGACAGTGACGTGTTACCGTGACGTGACGTACCGTACACCACGGTGACGTGGTTCACCAGCTGACAGTGACGTGTTACCGTGACGAGACGTACCGTACACCACGGTGACGTGGTTCACCAGCTGACAGTGACGTGTTACCGTGACGTGACGTACCGTACACCACGGTGACGTGGTTCACCAGCTGACAGTGACGTGTTACCGTGACGAGACGTACCGTACACCACGGTGACGTGGTTCACCAGCTGACAGTGACGTGTTACCGTGACAGACTGACGTACCGTACACCACGGTGACGTGGTTCACCAGCTGACAGTGACGTGTTACCGTGACGAGACGTACCGTACACCATGGTGACGTGGTTCACCAGCTGACAGTGACGTGTTACCGTGACGAGACTGACGTACCGTACACCACGGTGACGTGGTTCACCAGCTGACAGTGACGTGTTACCGTGACGAGACGTACCGTACACCACGGTGACGTGGTTCACCAGCTGATAGTGACGTGTTACCGTGACAGACTGACGTACCGTACACCACGGTGACGTGGTTCACCAGCTGACAGTGACGTGTTACCGTGACGAGACGTACCGTACACCACGGTGACGTGGTTCACCAGCTGATAGTGACGTGTTACCGTGACGTGACGTACCGTACACCATGGTGACGCGGTTCACCAGCTGACAGTGACGTGTTACCGTGACGAGACGTACCGTACACCACGGTGACGTGGTTCACCAGCTGACAGTGACGTGTTACCGTGACAGACTGACGTACCGTACACCACGGTGACGTGGTTCACCAGCTGACAGTGACGTGTTACCGTGACGAGACGTACCGTACACCACGGTGACGTGGTTCACCAGCTGACAGTGACGTGTTACCGTGACGTGACGTACCGTACACCATGGTGACGTGGTTCACCAGCTGACAGTGACGTGTTACCGTGACGAGACGTACCGTACACCACGGTGACGTGGTTCACCAGCTGACAGTGACGTGTTACCGTGACAGACTGACGTACCGTACACCACGGTGACGTGGTTCACCAGCTGGCAGTGACGTGTTACCGTGACGAGACGTACCGTACACCACGGTGACGTGGTTCACCAGCTGACAGTGACGTGTTACCGTGACAGACTGACGTACCGTACACCACGGTGACGTGGTTCACCAGCTGACAGTGACGTGTTACCGTGACGAGACGTACCGTACACCACGGTGACGTGGTTCACCAGCTGACAGTGACGTGTCACCGTGACAGACTGACGTACCGTACACCACGGTGACGTGGTTCACCAGCTGACAGTGACGTGTTACCGTGACAGACTGACGTACCGTACACCACGGTGACGTGGTTCACCAGCTGACAGTGACGTGTTACCGTGACAGACTGACGTACCGTACACCACGGTGACGTGGTTCACCAGCTGACAGTGACGTGTTACCGTGACGAGACGTACCGTACACCACGGTGACGTGGTTCACCAGCTGACAGTGACGTGTTACCGTGACGAGACGTACCGTACACCACGGTGACGTGGTTCACCAGCTGACAGTGACGTGTTACCGTGACAGACTGACGTACCGTACACCACGGTGACGTGGTTCACCAGCTGACAGTGACGTGTTACCGTGACAGACTGACGTACCGTACACCACGGTGACGTGGTTCACCAGCTGACAGTGACGTGTTACCGTGACAGACTGACGTACCGTACACCACGGTGACGTGGTTCACCAGCTGACAGTGACGTGTTACCGTGACAGACTGACGTACCGTACACCACGGTGACGTGGTTCACCAGCTGACATTGACGCGTTACCGTGACGTGACGTACCGTACACCACGGTGACATGGTTCACCAGCTGACAGTGACGTGTTACCGTGACGAGACGTACCGTACACCACGGTGACGTGGTTCACCAGCTGACAGTGACGTGTTACCGTGACGAGACGTACCGTACACCACGGTGACGTGGTTCACCAGCTGACAGTGACGTGTTACCGTGACGAGACGTACCGTACACCACGGTGACGTGGTTCACCAGCTGACAGTGACGTGTTACCGTGACAGACTGACGTACCGTACACCACGGTGACGTGGTTCACCAGCTGGCAGTGACGTGTTACCGTGACGAGACGTACCGTACACCACGGTGACGTGGTTCACCAGCTGACAGTGACGTGTTACCGTGACAGACTGACGTACCGTACACCACGGTGACGTGGTTCACCAGCTGACAGTGACGTGTTACCGTGACGAGACGTACCGTACACCACGGTGACGTGGTTCACCAGCTGACAGTGACGTGTTACCGTGACAGACTGACGTACCGTACACCACGGTGACGTGGTTCACCAGCTGACAGTGACGTGTTACCGTGACAGACTGACGTACCGTACACCACGGTGACGTGGTTCACCAGCTGACAGTGACGTGTTACCGTGACAGACTGACGTACCGTACACCACGGTGACGTGGTTCACCAGCTGACAGTGACGTGTTACCGTGACAGACTGACGTACCGTACACCACGGTGACGTGGTTCACCAGCTGACAGTGACGTGTTACCGTGACGAGACGTACCGTACACCACGGTGACGTGGTTCACCAGCTGACAGTGACGTGTTACCGTGACAGACTGACGTACCGTACACCACGGTGACGTGGTTCACCAGCTGACAGTGACGTGTTACCGTGACAGACTGACGTACCGTACACCACGGTGACGTGGTTCACCAGCTGACAGTGACGTGTTACCGTGACGAGACGTACCGTACACCACGGTGACGTGGTTCACCAGCTGACAGTGACGTGTTACCGTGACAGACTGACGTACCGTACACCACGGTGACGTGGTTCACCAGCTGACAGTGACGTGTTACCGTGACAGACTGACGTACCGTACACCACGGTGACGTGGTTCACCAGCTGACTGTGACGTGTTACCGTGACGAGACGTACCGTACACCACGGTGACGTGGTTCACCAGCTGACAGTGACGTGTTACCGTGACAGACTGACGTACCGTACACCACGGTGACGTGGTTCACCAGCTGACAGTGACGTGTTACCGTGACGAGACGTACCGTACACCACGGTGACGTGGTTCACCAGCTGACAGTGACGTGTTACCGTGACAGACTGACGTACCGTACACCACGGTGACGTGGTTCACCAGCTGACAGTGACGTGTTACCGTGACGAGACGTACCGTACACCACGGTGACATGGTTCACCAGCTGACAGTGACGTGTTACCGTGACGAGACGTACCGTACACCACGGTGACGTGGTTCACCAGCTGACAGTGACGTGTTACCGTGACGAGACGTACCGTACACCACGGTGACGTGGTTCACCAGCTGACAGTGACGTGTTACCGTGACGAGACGTACCGTACACCACGGTGACGTGGTTCACCAGCTGACAGTGACGTGTTACCGTGACGTGACGTACCGTACACCACGGTGACGTGGTTCACCAGCTGACAGTGACGTGTTACCGTGACGAGACGTACCGTACACCACGGTGACGTGGTTCACCAGCTGACAGTGACGTGTTACCGTGACGAGACTGACGTACCGTACACCACGGTGACGTGGTTCACCAGCTGACAGTGACGTGTTACCGTGACAGACTGACGTACCGTACACCACGGTGACGTGGTTCACCAGCTGACAGTGACGTGTTACCGTGACGAGACGTACCGTACACCACGGTGACGTGGTTCACCAGCTGACAGTGACGTGTTACCGTGACAGACTGACGTACCGTACACCACGGTGACGTGGTTCACCAGCTGACAGTGACGTGTTACCGTGACGAGACGTACCGTACACCACGGTGACGTGGTTCACCAGCTGACAGTGACGTGTTACCGTGACGAGACGTACCGTACACCACGGTGACGTGGTTCACCAGCTGACAGTGACGTGTTACCGTGACAGACTGACGTACCGTACACCACGGTGACGTGGTTCACCAGCTGACAGTGACGTGTTACCGTGACGAGACGTACCGTACACCACGGTGACGTGGTTCACCAGCTGACAGTGACGTGTTACCGTGACGAGACGTACCGTACACCACGGTGACGTGGTTCACCAGCTGACAGTGACGTGTTACCGTGACAGACTGACGTACCGTACACCACGGTGACGTGGTTCACCAGCTGACAGTGACGTGTTACCGTGACGAGACGTACCGTACACCACGGTGACGTGGTTCACCAGCTGACAGTGACGTGTTACCGTGACAGACTGACGTACCGTACACCACGGTGACGTGGTTCACCAGCTGACAGTGACGTGTTACCGTGACAGACTGACGTACCGTACACCACGGTGACATGGTTCACCAGCTGACAGTGACGTGTTACCGTGACAGACTGACGTACCGTACACCACGGTGACGTGGTTCACCAGCTGACAGTGACGTGTTACCGTGACGAGACGTACCGTACACCACGGTGACGTGGTTCACCAGCTGACAGTGACGTGTTACCGTGACGAGACGTACCGTACACCACGGTGACGTGGTTCACCAGCTGACAGTGACGTGTTACCGTGACGAGACGTACCGTACACCACGGTGACGTGGTTCACCAGCTGACAGTGACGTGTTACCGTGACAGACTGACGTACCGTACACCACGGTGACGTGGTTCACCAGCTGACAGTGACGTGTTACCGTGACGAGACGTACCGTACACCACGGTGACGTGGTTCACCAGCTGACAGTGACGTGTTACCGTGACGAGACGTACCGTACACCACGGTGACGTGGTTCACCAGCTGACAGTGACGTGTTACCGTGACGAGACGTACCGTACACCACGGTGACGTGGTTCACCAGCTGATAGTGACGTGTTACCGTGACGAGACGTACCGTACACCACGGTGACGTGGTTCACCAGCTGACAGTGACGTGTTACCGTGACGAGACGTACCGTACACCACGGTGACGTGGTTCACCAGCTGACAGTGACGTGTTACCGTGACGTGACGTACCGTACACCACGGTGACGTGGTTCACCAGCTGACAGTGACGTGTTACCGTGACGAGACGTACCGTACACCACGGTGACGTGGTTCACCAGCTGACAGTGACGTGTTACCGTGACAGACTGACGTACCGTACACCACGGTGACGTGGTTCACCAGCTGACAGTGACGTGTTACCGTGACGTGACGTACCGTACACCACGGTGACGTGGTTCACCAGCTGACAGTGACGTGTTACCGTGACGAGACGTACCGTACACCACGGTGACGTGGTTCACCAGCTGACAGTGACGTGTTACCGTGACAGATGACGTACCGTACACCACGGTGACGTGGTTCACCAGCTGACAGTGACGTGTTACCGTGACGAGACGTACCGTACACCACGGTGACGTGGTTCACCAGCTGACAGTGACGTGTTACCGTGACAGACTGACGTACCGTACACCACGGTGACGTGGTTCACCAGCTGACAGTGACGTGTTACCGTGACGAGACGTACCGTACACCACGGTGACGTGGTTCACCAGCTGACAGTGACGTGTTACCGTGACGAGACTGACGTACCGTACACCACGGTGACGTGGTTCACCAGCTGACAGTGACGTGTTACCGTGACGAGACGTACCGTACACCACGGTGACGTGGTTCACCAGCTGATAGTGACGTGTTACCGTGACAGACTGACGTACCGTACACCACGGTGACGTGGTTCACCAGCTGACAGTGACGTGTTACCGTGACGAGACGTACCGTACACCACGGTGACGTGGTTCACCAGCTGATAGTGACGTGTTACCGTGACGAGACGTACCGTACACCACGGTGACGTGGTTCACCAGCTGACAGTGACGTGTTACCGTGACGACTGACGTACCGTACACCACGGTGACGTGGTTCACCAGCTGACAGTGACGTGTTACCGTGACGAGACGATACCGTACACCACGGTGACGTGGTTCACCAGCTGACAGTGACGTGTTACCGTGACGAGACGTACCGTACACCACGGTGACCT
>JAXIVJ010003694.1:25000-91083 GCA_036785665.1 Chirona hameri | reverse complement strand
CACAGGTTGCGATATGCTGTAGGTCGGCGGGGCGGAATCTCGCGAGCAGACAGCGCCGAATCCGCCGGAACAAGGACGATATTCCGGGGTATCGCCGCGATTTTCCGAGGCGGAATTTCGCAGTGATATCGGGCGACGAATGCCAGTGTGCAGCCGCCTTTAGGGTGAATTTTCGGCCACAGGCCATTGTCAAACTGATTATAGCAATATAACAACACTTGGGTATAAGCTAGCTGCCTTCGTCCTCGTCGTTCTACTTTTCACTGGCAGATCCAGGGAGGGGGGGGGGGGGGCATCAGGGGAAAATGCCCCCCCCCCCACAGGAATCTGGGGGAATTCAATACAAGTATGCCCCCCCCCCCTCCCGCTCGTTCCCAATGTATTGTACAATTGTAAAAATTGTCTTTGCAGCAGTCAAAATCCAGCCATCCACAGTCAAAAACAGGAAAATTTAACGCCGCTTCGCGGCATGACACGACTTTCGCAATTGCTTATACAAATTTAGAAAATGGGAATTTATTTCCATTACGTGTCTGTCAGAGGCTCTCTTTGGCGGTAATTGCTGACCCCAGGGCCCACTCCCTTCATAATTTGCAGCGATTATCTGCTACGATTTTTGATATATGGCCTAAAGGTAGAACAGGTGCTAGCGAGTCGCATGTGTGCACAGTGGAGTGAGCCGATCGTCTGAATCGCCACTTCGCCACGGTGGGCTCTCGTGTGGCCGCCGATCTCGAGGCAGAGAGCACTGCCGATCTGCCGCTGTCCCTCGCTCGTCGTGAGTGGGGCTTTCAGGGTGCACCCCGTCACGCTTCCCGAGCTTCACGCAGCCGTGAAACAAATGTCGTCATAAACGCGTGTGGCGATGATGGGATCACAGTGAGCATGTTGCGACTGACGTTTCCAGTGATTGACCCACACTTGCTAAATGTGGTCAATGCCTCTATCGTGACTGGTGTGCTCCCGAGGAAGTGGAAAGTTGCAACTGTGGTCCCAATTTTCAAGTCAGGGTGTTCAAACGATCCCAACAACTCCCGACCTGTATCCATCATTCCTACAGTGGCGAAACTTACTGAAAGGGTCGTTTGTACCCACTATCTGTTGTCCCACGGCGTGTTGTGTGACGATGGGTTTCGGCCGGGGAGATCCACGGTCCCACGGATTCGGCGATGATGGATGCTGCCCGCACATCACCCGAAGTTTTTTTTTCTGAAGTGATTGAATTTGAAGTTTGTATGTATCCCTTAATTGTAATGATAGACAAAACAGCGCACCTGATGCAATTCAACCAGCACCGGTGACACTTAACCCGCACCCGCTGGGGGGAATCTGCCCCCTCCGGATTTTCTCAATAACTTGAAAACTATGATAGATATCAACGTCAAACTTTCAGTACCTTATGCTGCATCAAAGGTCTTATCACCAAATTCAAATGAAATTGATGTAGTATTTTGGGAGATAATGACGTTTTAATGACGTCATGTCATGTCACCTTCGGTGGAAAAAACGATAAATGTTTTTTGAACGATCGTAGAAAATAGAGTTTTGAAGCAAATTGCAAATAAAAAACTTTACCCACCAAAATCTTTTTTCCCGGAAAAATCCACAAAATCAATTGTTGTGAATTTGAAGTGAATTTCTTAAGCTCGAATACCACAATAAGGTGACCGGCCCAATCCGCTGAAGGGAAAAAATTGGGGGGTACCTTTTTGCCACGAAAAAAAAAATCCCCCCCCCCCCCCTCACGGAGAGAGGCTGGATCTGTCAGTGCCTTCGTTGGGTATACCTCCGTTGCTTTCTGAATCAGACCGAGAGCCAATGAGTTCATGAAATGTATCAAATCATTGAAACGCTGGGCTGGGGACCAATCGTTCGCACCAGATTCGACTAAATGATTTGCCAGAGCCATAATCGTTTACATTCCGCTGCTGGAATTTCAGTAAAGGCGGCCGCACACTGCGACATTCGGCGCGCGATATCACTGCGAAATTCCGCCTCGGAAAATTGCGGCGACATCGCGGATTGCGGAATATCGTCCTTGTTCCGGCGGATTCGGCGCCGTCTGCTCGCGAGATTCCGCGCCGGCCGACCTACAGCCTGTCCCCCACCCTCCTTCCCAGCTCCCCTCGTAGCCCCTCCCCCCCCCCCCCCCCCAGCCCCTCTGAAAGTAACCGCTACTCGCCGCAATTTGAGACGGTTCAACAAGAAATAATAAATCACCTCCAACAAATACTTCATTCAGTTGTTTCTGACTAACCGTTAAATTGTGCTGCTGCTGACGTGGAAGTTGCGTGTTGGCTGCCGGTGTTTTGTTTCGGGGGGGCCCCCTGCTGGATCTCGGCCGCGCGGCGAATGGCCGGCGCTGTTCGTGACGTGGCTGATTTGGCGGGGGATTTCTGAGATGGGACGCCGATGGTAGATGAGCGGTTTTGCGTTGGCAGCGGCATGATTCCCTGTCAAATTGGTCGCTAAATCAGGTTGCTGCCGACGTGGGGTTAGCGTGTTGGCTGCCGTGTCTTGTTGCGGGGGGCCCCCTGCTGGATTGGTAGCGCGGCGAATGGTTATGGCTTGGCTGTTCGTTGCGTAGCTGATTTGGCGGGGGATTTCAGCGATGGGGCGCCGATGGTTGATGTGCGGTTTATGCGTTGGCGGCGGCATGATTCCCTGCCAAACCAGTCAGAAATAACTTCCTGACTAACTGTTAAATCAAGTTACTGCTGACGCGGGAGTTGCGGGTTGAGCTGCCGGTGTCTTGTTTGCGGGGGCCCCCTGCTGGATCTCGGCCGCGCGGCGAATGGCCGGTGCTGTTCGTGACGTGGCTGTTTTGGCGGGGGATTTCTGCGATGGGACGCCGATGGCTGATGTGCGATTTTGCGTTGGCGGTGGCATGATTCCCTGCCAAACCAGATCACACGCCGATGCTGCGCCGCGGTGCGGTGGCTATTGCGCTGCGGTGCAGTGTCCGCTGCGCTGCGGTGCAGCATGTTAAAATATGTTAAAATCACGTGCTGCCGACGTGGGGTTGCGTGTTGGCTGCCGGTGTCTTGTTACGGGGGCCCCCTGCTGGATCTCGGCCGCGCGGCGAAATTCGTTGCGTGGCTGATTTGGCGGGGGATTTCTGCGATGGGACGCCGATGGTAGATGTGCGGTCTTGCGTTGGCGGCGGCATGAATCCCTGCCAAATCAGTCGCGCCAACGAAAGGTTCCATTGGAATTCGTTGTTCATTTCTTAACGTGGTGCTCCTCCCAACCCTCCTCTCCCCTCTACTCCGCTCTTGCCAAAGCCGACCGTACTTGAACACCCGCCCCTGATAACATATGCCGATGCTGCCGCTGCGGTGCGGTGGCCGCTGGGCTGCGGTGCGGTGCTCACTCCACTGCGCTGCGGTGTGGTGTCCCGCTGCGCTGCGGTGCAGTATGTTAAATCATGTTGCTGCCAGACGTGGGGTTGCGCGTTGGCTGCCGGTGTCTTGTTGCGGGGGCCCCTGCTGGATCTCGGCCCCGCGGCGAGGGTTTCTGGCCGTGGCTCTTCGTGACGTGGCTGATTTGGCGGGGGATTTCTGCGATGGGACGCCGATGCTGATGTGCGATTTTGCGTTGGCGGCGCATGATTCCCTGCCAAACCAGATCACACGCCGATGCTGCGCCGCGGTGCGGTGTCCACTTGCGCTGCGGTGCAGTATCCACCCCTGTCAATCTTTTTACACTGTTAGGTGATAGTTATCTTGTATTGATAGGTCCCCTCTTAGATTATCTCTACCGAACACGTTTAGCTAAACAAATATAACAGGGGTTTTTTGCCTTGCGCATTTTGGCCCCACCGCGCAGGTTTTTCCCCTTTGCTATAGACGCTGGTTTTTTATTATTCAGGACTTTTCGCCCAGCTAAACACACCCCACAACCAGGTCTCGCCGAGGCGCCGGAGCTAGGGAGACTGGCAACAGTCTCCCGCTGTTGCAATGACGGCACCCCCTCGGCTCCATCAACTTCTGACACTGTACAAGTATTCTGCTCTGTGTGTGTATGAAATATATTGTGTATGTATGTGTCTCGTGTTTTATTTTAACTTTGACTTTGAACGAAATACTTAACGTAAGATAGACCTTTAGATTTACTGTGAACAATTCACTTAACGTAAAATAGCTACCCTATTCCCTTTCTTGCTCGGGTTCCCATAAACCGACTAACGTAACTCTTTGCCTGGCAAATTGCCAGAAAGTACTTTCACCAAACCCGGGATATGGCTATAGGCCCCGTCGGGTTAAAAAAAAAAAAAAAATTATGTCCCTCATACCTTTCATCGACATCGGACCTACGGACGCCTTCTAGCCAGCCTTCTCCAGCTCTCCACCGCTTCCGGGTGCGGGACCCTGTCCACGTGCTTTGTGGCAGGGTCGTTAGACCCCTTAGATAGGTAGCCCCTTAGATATTTTTAAGTAGGTAACGTAATTTCCACAATTTGCAAGGTAGAGAACCCGCTTCATATCTTTAGATTAATTGCAGCTGGCAACACGTTCTGCCGTGTGTGCCACGTTAACCGTAACTTAGGTTATTCATTAAACTTTCCCCTCCCTCCTCCGGTCATGGCGACCTCCCCGCCCCTCCGTCCCCTCATGGCAACTTCCCCGCCCCTCCGTCCCCTCATGGCGACCCCCCCGCCCGGCCCCCTTCAGGAGTCCCGGCCCCCTTCAGGAGTCTCTCCCCTCCCGTCCCGGCGCGCGGCCACCCCCCGGCTTCCTTCCGAAGCCACCCGACCCCCTTCAGGGGTCTGCCCCCCCGGACGGTCCTCCTGGACCCCCCAGCTCCCCTCGGGAGCCTCGCCTGGACCGACCCGGTGCTTGGCTCCCCCCCAACACCTCGCCACCCGACGGGCCTGCTCTCCTCCTCATTCAGAGGAAGGACGGAGTGACCATGAGGCACTCCAACCCGTTCGCGGTGCGCCGCCAACTGGTCGCCATCTGCGGAGAGGTGGCCAGCGCGCGCTCCATCCGTTCCGGCGCTCTGCTGGTTCAGACCCTGTCTGGCCAGCAGACTGCCACCCTCCTAGCCATCCCGTCTTTCATGGACAAGGCTTGTGAGGTGACGGCCCCGGACCACATGAATTCCTGCCAGGGATTCATCCTGTGCCCCGAAGTCAGCAATCTGACTGAGACCGTGCTCCTCCAGGAGCTAGTGACTCAGGGGGTGACAGAAGTGGTCCGGATGCGGTCTAAGCGACCAGGCCCCAACCCCATGGTCTGGCTGCATTTCCGGGGCTTACAGCTCCCGGAACGCATCTACTGTGGCTACATAGTAGTCACAGTAAAGGAGTGGACCCAAGGGCCACTGCAGTGCAGAGCCTGCTGGCGGTTTGGCCACCACCAGCGTCAGTGCCACGCCCGCCAGTCCATCTGCGGGAAGTGCGCCGAGACGCACGACACAGCCCAATGTGTCGGTGGCGACACCGCAGCCACTCGCTGCGTGTCGTGCGGGGCCGCCCACCCCGCATGGTCCCGTGACTGCCCTGCCCGAGCGATAGCCGCCGATCAGACCCGGGCCCGCAAGGCGGTCCCCCCCACCCCACCTCCCATCCCAGCGCTGGCCCCCAGCGTCTGGCCCCCGCTACCCCCATCCCACCGAACCCCACCCGCGCCCCCCCCGTCGGACCTCAAGTGGGTCCACCCCACCGGTGCCACCGCCTGCCCCGTCACAGCGGCGGCAGTGCACACCCCCACCGACGGCAGAGCAGACCGAGTCCCTCCTGTCCCTTCTGGACTCTAGCATCGCCGAGTCCCTTCTGGACTCTGGCAGTGCCCCAGCGGCACCCACTCCCACCCCCGCCGAATCTCTGGCGGAGTCCCCGCTCGAGTCCTCCGAGTCCTCTGAGGACTCTGACGCCTCTATGATCAGAGCCGTCACCCGCCAACTCCCAAACTCCCACCCTCCTCTCTCTGAGGACAGTCAGTCCCTCACCCTCTCCCTGCCATCCCTCCCCTCCCCCCACCCTCCTTCCCAGCTCCCTCGTAGCCCCTCCCCCCCCCCCCAGCCCCTCTGAAAGTAACCGCTACCGCCGCAATTTGAGACGGTTCAACAAGAAATAATAAATCACCTCCAACAAATACTTCATTCAGTTGTTTCTGACTAACCGTTCAATTGTGCTGCTGCTGACGTGGAAGTTGCGTGTTGGCTGCCGGTGTTTTGTTTCGGGGGCCCCCTGCTGGATCTCGGCCGCGCGGCGAATGGCCGGCGCTGTTCGTGACGTGGCTGATTTGGCGGGGGATTTCTGAGATGGGACGCCGATGGTAGATAAGCGGTTTTGCGTTGGCGGCGGCATGATTTCCCTGTCAAATTGGTCGCTAAATCAGGTTGCTGCCGACGTGGGGTAGCGTGTTGGCTGCCGGTGTCTTGTTGCGGGGGCCCCCTGCTGGATTGGTAGCACGGCGAATGGTTATGGCTTGGCTGTTCGTTGCGTAGCTGATTTGGCGGGGGATTTCTGCGATGGGACGCCGATGGTTGATGTGTGGTTTTGCGTTGGCGGCGGCATGATTCCCTGACAATCGGTCGCCCAACGAAAGGTTCCATTGGAATTCGTTGTTCATTTCTTAACGTAACGCTCCTCCCAACCCTCCTCAAATCATGTTGATGCCGACGTGGGGCTGCGTGTTGGCTGCCGGTGTCTTGTTGCGGGGCCCCCCCTGCTGGATCTCGGCCGCGCGGCGAATGGTTTAGTGTTTGGCTGTTCGTGACGTGGCTGATTTGGCGGGGGATTTCTGCGATGGGACACCGATGGTTGATGGGCGGTTTTGCGTTGGCGGCGGCATGATTCCCTGACAATCGGTCGCCCAACGAAAGGTTCCATTGGAATTCGTTGTTCATTTCTTAACGTAATGCTCCTCCCAACCCTCCTCTCCCCTCTACTCCGCTCTTGCCAAAGCCGAGTACTTGAACACCCGCCCCTGATAACATATGCCGATGCTGCGCTGCGGTGCGATGGCCGCTGCGCTGCGGTGCGGTGCTCACTCCACTGCGCTGCGGTGTGGTGTCCGCTGCGCTGCGGTGCAGTATGTTAAATCATGTTGCTGCCGACGTGGGGTTGCGCGTTGGCTGCCGGTGTCTTGTTGCGGGGGCCCCCTGCTGGATCTCGGCCCCGCGGCGAGGGTTTCTGGCCGTGGCTCTTCGTGACGTGGCTGATTTGGCGGGGGATTTCTGCGATGGGACGCCGATGGCTGATGTGCGATTTTGCGTTGGCGGCGGCATGATTCCCTGCCAAACCAGATCACACGCCGATGCTGCGCCGCGGTGCGGTGGCTGCTGCGCTGCGGTGCAGTATCCACCCTGTCAAACTTTTTTACACGGTTAGGTGATAGTTATCTTGTATTGATAGGTCCCCTCTTAGATTATCTCTACCAAACACGTTTAGCTAAACAAATATAACAGGGTTTTTTTTGCCTTGCGCATTTTTGGCCCACCGCGCAGGTTTTTCCCCTTTGCTATAGACGCTGGGTTTTTTATTATTCAGGACTTTTCGCCCAGCTAAACACACCCCACAACCAGGTCTCGCCGAGGAGCCGGAGCTAGGGAGACTGGCAACAGTCTCCCGCTGTTGCAATGACGGCACCCCACGGCTCCATCAACTCTGACACTGTACAAGTATTCTGCTCTGTGTGTGTATGAAATATATTGTGTATGTATGTGTCTCGTGTTTTATTTTAACTTTGACTTTGAACGAAATACTTAACGTAAGATAGACTTTAGATTTACTGTGAACAATTCACTTAACGTAAAATAGCTACCCTATTCCCTTTCTTGCTCGGGTTCCCATAAACCGACTAACGTAACTCTTTGCCTGGCAAATTGCCAGAAGTACTTTCCCCAAACCCGGGATATGGCCATAGGCCGGTCCGGGTAAAAAAAGGAAAAAAATTGTATTGCCCACTACACCTATTGCATAGTCTGGGATGGGAATAATCACCCTTCGCTGCTCGGGTCGGGCATAAACAGATCATTCAACGTTCGGTTCACCTCCTGCGTTCATGCGCTGCCTGATTCTAAACAGTGATCGCCGGACCGGTGAACGTTTCAAAGTTTACGACCGCCCTATATTGCCAACGGAAAGCATCAAAGGAATTCCGGGCCGCGCCCTGCAGAGCTCCGGAGCTCCGGAGTAGTGGCTGGCAAACACGTGACGGGTCTGGGTGCCGCCCCACTCAGCGTGCGAACACACGATACTGCACCGCACGACACCGTCCATTAAGCCGACGGAAATATCGCCATTCCCATTGCCCACGCCACTGCTCCGCATTTTCGCCAGTGATAAATTAACGTATTCGATATATTGTTTGCCGGCAATGCAACTTGAATGTGTTAAAGGGATATTGCCATCTCCGGAGGATTAAAAAAAAAACTTAAATGAATGGTGGGGATCAACAATCGTGTATGCTCAAGCTCACACTTGCTCATGCAGCACCTAAAGTAGGGTATCGGCAATTTTTTTTCCTGATTCCAAAACGTTGGTCCCAGCTGTGCTCAGTACTAGATTCATGATGGCCGCTCTCATCCAGTTTGGCTATAAAATTGGCGCCCGCCCAAAGCCGAAGCGTCCGAATTCGCCGAGACTTGACCTTGAAAAGTCTATCTGTGTTATAAGGTATTGGTCACAAATCTCCTACGGCCCCGAAATCGAGCCATAGCCATTCTTGCTGTTTTATTCATGTTTTATTATGAAAGAGACTATGGTTGTTGAAAATATAATTAACCGTATACGCATTTTAATTTTGAAGTGCATTGACGGAATGGTGATGTTGAGTTGGCAATATTCAAAAGCAAATCATAGTCCGCAAAGAAGTGATTCTAAATAGTGATGAGGCGACTCCAATTTTACGATTGTGTGCCAAGTGGTGCAATTTTGTTTTATCTAATGGGGGGAGTTTCGGGAACCAAATTTCTCCAAATTTCTTCACAAATACAGCTCATGCTTCGGCATGGATTTCTGCAAGCACGGTTCTTATTTAAGCCCTGTTTCGAATCAGCTGTCGGCTGTTGGCAGCAGGGAATAGACTCCGCCCATAGCGCTGGGCTGACAGATTGGTTCCAAATCAGCTGCCAACAAAATGGCAGCCGTACAGATGTGGCGCTGAAAGGACATATTCTAACGCATGTGCGCGAACACCAAAAAGATAATCATACAGCAAAGGCAGGAAAGTGATTGTGAAAAATACCACAGAGTTCGCTGCTTTCAACCCGAAACAAGCGCTCTTTGCTTTGTTTACAAGCCCGCCTTCAACTGCGCCACTGCCGCATGCGCCAATTGCCATGCCTGCTGACAAAACGTGCGTCCTGCACCTGCTTCCTCGCAGCAGCAGAGCTGGCACTTGTCAGCAGGAGTATGACGTCACCTGGTATGACGTAGTAGCACGTCATCGATCTTCCAGCGAATCAGGCTCTCTAATCTCGGCTGACATCACAGCAGCTGATTTGAAACAGGGCTCTAACCTGTGCCGTGCCGGGGGTAGACGCCCCCCCCCCTAAGGTTCTTCGAGGATAGCGGAAAAACGGCGGCGCGCAGCGCCGCCGTTTTTGGCACAGCTGTTTGGGCATCAATTACCCACATTGTGTGCAATTATTAACCTCGGGTCATATCAGTTCAGGCCACCAGACCAGGTCACGTGACCCCACCTCCAAAAAAAAGTTTGCAGTCGTACCACAGTCACAGTTTTTGGCCGATCGGTTTCAAACTTACAGGATATCATAAGGTCATAGATCCCTACAATTCGTATATCTCGGATTTTTGTTGTATATCGGTGACCTAAGGTCGGGTCGACCTCCCCACTCCCCAGTCCAATATATAAGTTAATGGGGAAATATTAAAATGCTTCCTATTCCGAGGAAGCATTTTAATATTTCGATAGCAGTCCAATTCGTTCTGGATCATGTTATCATAGGCCATTCTTGATGACCCAGCTCACCCAGGTGCAATTTTTGTTCCGTGGGGGTCACTGGCAATATCGCGGCAATGACGTGACACTGCGTTTGTCACGTCAGCACATGGTCAGCCGAGGTCATCCGAGATCACCAACACTTTTTTGGCAATAACTTTCAACAGAATGAATACAGAGAAGTGAAACTAGCACCAATGTGTTTGTCACGTCGAGACACGTCTCTAAATATGTAACATAACCTACTTGAGTCACCACTTGACTTTGACCTGAGGTAAAAACATTAAGTTACCTAACCTGGTCAACTCAAACATGATTCGAAGCGCCTTGACGAAATTCACACGATGACGTCACAATTATTGCCTTATCTTGATTAGGTAAAAAGCTATTTGCGAAAAACAGTTTTAACAAAAAATAACCCTTTTTGACCTTTGATGACCTCTGGAGCCTAAACTATTGACCTGAGCTAAAATTTGACGACACCAATGGCGATTGCATTTTTAAGAGCTTTCAATTGTTTTTCTGTTTGTTCTTAGCTACCATAGTAGCCGTTTTCACGAACGATTATTGCGCTGAAAAGTTCCTGAGAAGTTTCTGAAAAGTTGCTGAGAAGTTTTGGTATAGATGTCTTAGATATTATACATTCTAAGAAATAAATTACTGATTTATGCGATATTATCACTATTTAATGGTTATGGAAACATGTATTGTGCTCATAACATGTTTATGATACAAAATTGGCCGTTTTTAAAGACCATATGCTTCTAGAGTCCATTGGTTCAGTTTAGCATACCGTCATACTAGTTACCAAATCTGGCAGCGTCATGGATCACAAGTCTGTCTGCGCATGCGCAGTGATGTGCCAGCATAGATTCGCCGCCGCTTCCGACCCGCGTGACGCACGCACATAGACAAAGCCAAGCCGCACAGGCCGGCCGCCGGATTGGGCGATTCCATTGCGTCACACGTCACAGAATGTTCTGAATATTTCTGAAGTTTTGATAAGTTTCAGTCGGAAACATCGCAACTGACCTATCAATACTTATCTTGCTAATTACCACCAAACCGCAATTTTGTCAACATATTATATTCTTACCAATATATGATACAATTCTGAGGGACATTTCAAGCCAAAAATCGCATGTAAAAGTTGTGTAGTTAAGGAATGGGTCGTCGAACTAAGACTTGTATACCAAAACTTGTTAAACCTTTAAAGGAACTTTTCAGAATCTTTCAGCGCAATAATCCTTCGTGAAAACGGCTAGTTCCCGATATATTTGGGGTTTATCGAAGCAAAGTCCTAAAACTGGAAAATCTGACTTTTGATGACCTCTGGTGACCTCAATAATGACCTGAGTCAAACAAAATGCCTGAAATAGTCTCAAAATGATTTTGATGAGATTTCTAATAGTATTTTCGGTTTTTGTCTACGTCCCATGGGAGCCGAGTTCGAGGGGGGGGGGGGGTCTAACCGCCTCTACGGGGTCGGGGGCCTAAAACCCGACCCCGTTTCTAAAACCGGGGGTCTAAAACCCGCAACGTCTAAGCACCACAACAATAAAATGCAGTTCAGAGATATCAGCATTGCGACCTTAAAATGCCGCACTTAACAGACAGTACGTATAGGTGTGGAAAACTAATCGAAGCGACAATAATTGGTCGTGACATTTAATTAACGTGCATATATTAGTGCAACAACGTCACCTAGATGGTGACAATGGAAATACAAATGACGGTAAAACATAATTATATATCGGAATAAACATTATAATTTAGTCAGTTAGGTCCTGATGCATTGTAGTCCTATTGCATTGTTGCTTCAGAAACGATAATTTGTTGTCGGATCCGTGAAAATCGAGTGTATCTGAATTCTGATCCCACTTCCACTCATTGAGCTGGTCAACACTCTGACCCAAGCGATATCAGCTTTCCTGTGAGCGGTCCCAGCGAAGCCCCCCCCCCCCCCACGGTCACCTGAGACCGGGGGGGGGGGGGCTTATAATGCTCGGCGTTCAGCCGTCCAGAGGTGGACATGGCACAGGCTGGTCCCGCTGACAGAGCGGCTGTCCGAGGCCAGAGGTAACATGGCACAGGCTGAGCTCGTTGCCAGAGCGGCTGTCCGAGGCCGCTCGTCTCCGCCGGCTGAGCTCGTTCGACTCGTTCGACTCCGTTTGCCATCAGGGCTGTTATGAAGCAGCTCAGTCTGCCATCAGCCGCCGCCGCGAGCGCCGCGTAGTAAGCGAGCCCTGTTTGCCATCAGGGCTGTTATGAAGCAGCTCAGCCTGCCATCAGCCGCCGCCGCGAGCGCCGCGTAGTAAGCGAGCCCTGTTTGCCATCAGGGCTGTTATGAAGCAGCTCAGTCTGCCATCAGCCGCCGCCGCGAGCGCCGCGTAGTAAGCGACACTGGAATATGACATCCGTCACATCCGTGTTACCGTTGTAATACACAGAGAGGCTTCCGTCGTGATGTAGAGAGCATGGTTCAGTCGCAATATCGAGCAACAGGATCGCTTGAGCTGCACCGCGAGATGCAGTCGAGCTGCACCGCGAGATGCAGTTGAGCTGTTCCATCGCAGTGTGTTTTCCAATGTACTGATCTATACTGACTGCTAAACGGCAGTGCTCCCACCACTCCTAAATATCACACCAGACACAGAATAAGATAATTCAGGCGATATATGGAATGGATGAGCTCTAATGCCTTGGCGCAAATCAGTTAGCGTCCGTGACCCATCCCTCGCACAGTAATACATGGTCACGTCTATACACACACATGTATCGGTACATATACCCGTATGTATCCGCGCCTTAGTGACGTACCTCGCTTTTTCAGAAGGTAGCCAAAGCCATGCTGTGTATATGTTATATACACGTAGCAGCGGACTAACATACCTACAGTGGTCTGATCGGTTATATACACGTAGCACCGGACTAACATGTCTACAGTAGTCTGATCGGTTATATACACGTAGCACCGGACTAACATACCTACAGTAGTCTGATCGGTTATATACACGTAGCACCGGACTAACATACCTACAGAGTAGTCTGATCGGTTATATACACGTAGCACCGCACTAACATGTCTACAGTAGTCTGATCGGTTATATACACGTAGCACCGGACTAACATACCTACAGAGTAGTCTGATCGGTTATATACACGTAGCACCGGACTAACATGTCTACAGTAGTCTGATCGGTTATATACACGTAGCACCGGACTAACATACCTACAGTAGTCTGATCGGTTATATACACGTAGCAGCGGACTAACATACCTACAGAGTAGTCTGATCGGTTATATACACGTAGCACCGCACTAACATGTCTACAGTAGTCTGATCGGTTATATACACGTAGCACCGGACTAACATGTCTACAGAGTGGTCTGATCGGTTATATACACGTAGCAGCGGACTAACATGTCTACAGTAGTCTGATCGGTTATATACACGTAGCACCGGACTAACATACCTACAGTGGTCTGATCGGTTATATACACGTAGCACCGGACTAACATACCTACAGTAGTCTGATCGGTTATATACACGTAGCACCGGACTAACATACCTACAGTAGTCTGATCGGTTATATACACGTAGCACCGGACTAACATACCTACAGAGTAGTCTGATCGGTTATATACACGTAGCAGCGGACTAACATACCTACAGTGGTCTGATCGGTTATATACACGTAGCACCGGACTAACATGTCTACAGTAGTCTGATCGGTTATATACACGTAGCACCGGACTAACATGTCTACAGTAGTCTGATCGGTTATATACACGTAGCACCGGACTAACATGTCTACAGTAGTCTGATCGGTTATATACACGTAGCACCGGACTAACATGTCTACAGTAGTCTGATCGGTTATATACACGTAGCACCGGACTAACATACCTACAGAGTAGTCTGATCGGTTATATACACGTAGCACCGCACTAACATGTCTACAGTAGTCTGATCGGTTATATACACGTAGCACCGGACTAACATACCTACAGTAGTCTGATCGGTTATATACACGTAGCACCTGACTAACATGTCTACAGTAGTCTGATCGGTTATATACACGTAGCACCGGACTAACATGTCTACAGTAGTCTGATCGGTTATATACACGTAGCACCGGACTAACATGTCTACAGTGGTCTGATCGGTTACATACACGTAGCACCGGACTAACATACCTACAGTAGTCTGATCGGTTATATACACGTAGCACCGGACTAACATGTCTACAGTAGTCTGATCGGTTATATACACGTAGCACCGGACTAACATACCTACAGTGGTCTGATCGGTTATATACACGTAGCACCGGACTAACATACCTACAGTGGTCTGATCGGTTATATACACGTAGCACCGCACTAACATGTCTACAGTAGTCTGATCGGTTATATACACGTAGCAGCGGACTAACATACCTACAGTAGTCTGATCGGTTATATACACGTAGCACCGGACTAACATACCTACAGTGGTCTGATCGGTTATATACACGTAGCACCGGACTAACATACCTACAGTAGTCTGATCGGTTATATACACGTAGCACCGGACTAACATACCTACAGTAGTCTGATCGGTTATATACACGTAGCAGCGGACTAACATACCTACAGAGTAGTCTGATCGGTTATATACACGTAGCACCGGACTAACATACCTACAGTAGTCTGATCGGTTATATACACGTAGCACCGGACTAACATACCTACAGTGGTCTGATCGGTTACATACACGTAGCACCGGACTAACATACCTACAGTAGTCGGATCGGTTATATACACGTAGCACCGGACTAACATACCTACAGTAGTCTGATCGGTTATATACACGTAGCACCGGACTAACATACCTACAGTAGTCTGATCGGTTATATACACGTAGCACCGGACTAACATACCTACAGTGGTCTGATCGGTTATATACACGTAGCACCGGACTAACATGTCTACAGTAGTCTGATCGGTTATATACACGTAGCACCGGACTAACATACCTACAGAGTAGTCTGATCGGTTATATACACGTAGCACCGGACTAACATACCTACAGTAGTCTGATCGGTTATATACACGTAGCACCGGACTAACATACCTACAGTAGTCTGATCGGTTATATACACGTAGCACCGGACTAACATACCTACAGTAGTCTGATCGGTTATATACACGTAGCACCGGACTAACATACCTACAGTGGTCTGATCGGTTATATACACGTAGCACCGGACTAACATACCTACAGTGGTCTGATCGGTTATATACACGTAGCACCGGACTAACATACCTACAGTAGTCTGATCGGTTATATACACGTAGCAGCGGACTAACATACCTACAGTAGTCTGATCGGTTATATACACGTAGCACCGGACTAACATGTCTACAGTGGTCTGATCGGTTATATACACGTAGCACCGGACTAACATACCTACAGTAGTCTGATCGGTTATATACACGTAGCAGCGGACTAACATGTCTACAGTGGTCTGATCGGTTACATACACGTAGCACCGGACTAACATACCTACAGTAGTCTGATCGGTTATATACACGTAGCAGCGGACTAACATACCTACAGAGTGGTCTGATCGGTTATATACACGTAGCACCGGACTAACATACCTACAGTAGTCTGATCGGTTATATACACGTAGCAGCGGACTAACATACCTACAGAGTAGTCTGATCGGTTATATACACGTAGCACCGGACTAACATACCTACAGTAGTCTGATCGGTTATATACACGTAGCACCGGACTAACATGTCTACAGTAGTCTGATCGGTTATATACACGTAGCACCGGACTAACATACCTACAGTAGTCTGATCGGTTATATACACGTAGCACCGGACTAACATACCTACAGTAGTCTGATCGGTTATATACACGTAGCACCGGACTAACATACCTACAGTGGTCTGATCGGTTATATACACGTAGCACCGGACTAACATACCTACAGAGTAGTCTGATCGGTTATATACACGTAGCACCGGACTAACATACCTACAGTAGTCTGATCGGTTATATACACGTAGCACCGGACTAACATACCTACAGTGGTCTGATCGGTTATATACACGTAGCACCGGACTAACATACCTACAGTGGTCTGATCGGTTATATACACGTAGCACCGGACTAACATACCTACAGTAGTCTGATCGGTTATATACACGTAGCAGCGGACTAACATGTCTACAGTAGTCTGATCGGTTATATACACGTAGCACCGGATTAACATGTCTACAGTGGTCTGATCGGTTATATACACGTAGCACCGGACTAACATACCTACAGTAGTCTGATCGGTTACATACACGTAGCACCGGACTAACATACCTACAGTAGTCTGATCGGTTATATACACGTAGCACCGGACTAACATACCTACAGTAGTCTGATCGGTTATATACACGTAGCAGCGGACTAACATACCTACAGTGGTCTGATCGGTTATATACACGTAGCACCGGACTAACATGTCTACAGAGTAGTCTGATCGGTTATATACACGTAGCACCGGACTAACATACCTACAGAGTAGTCTGATCGGTTATATACACGTAGCAGCGGACTAACATACCTACAGTGGTCTGATCGGTTATATACACGTAGCACCGGACTAACATGTCTACAGTGGTCTGATCGGTTATATACACGTAGCACCGGACTAACATGTCTACAGTAGTCTGATCGGTTACATACACGTAGCACCGGACTAACATACCTACAGTGGTCTGATCGGTTATATACACGTAGCAGCGGACTAACATGTCTACAGTAGTCTGATCGGTTATATACACGTAGCAGCGGACTAACATGTCTACAGTAGTCTGATCGGTTATATACACGTAGCAGCGGACTAACATGTCTACAGTAGTCTGATCGGTTATATACACGTAGCACCGGACTAACATGTCTACAGTAGTCTGATCGGTTATATACACGTAGCACCGGACTAACATACCTACAGAGTAGTCTGATCGGTTATATACACGTAGCAGCGGACTAACATACCTACAGTAGTCTGATCGGTTATATACACGTAGCACCGGACTAACATGTCTACAGAGTGGTCTGATCGGTTATATACACGTAGCACCGGACTAACATGTCTACAGTAGTCTGATCGGTTATATACACGTAGCACCGGACTAACATACCTACAGTGGTCTGATCGGTTATATACACGTAGCACCGGACTAACATACCTACAGTAGTCTGATCGGTTATATACACGTAGCAGCGGACTAACATGTCTACAGTAGTCTGATCGGTTATATACACGTAGCACCGGACTAACATACCTACAGTAGTCTGATCGGTTATATACACGCAGCAGCGGACTAACATGTCTACAGTAGTCTGATCGGTTATATACACGTAGCACCGGACTAACATACCTACAGTAGTCTGATCGGTTATATACACGTAGCACCGGACTAACATACCTACAGTGGTCTGATCGGTTATATACACGTAGCACCGCACTAACATGTCTACAGTGGTCTGATCGGTTATATACACGTAGCACCGGACTAACATACCTACAGTAGTCTGATCGGTTATATACACGTAGCACCGGACTAACATACCTACAGTAGTCTGATCGGTTATATACACGTAGCACCGGACTAACATACCTACAGAGTAGTCTGATCGGTTATATACACGTAGCAGCGGACTAACATACCTACAGTAGTCTGATCGGTTATATACACGTAGCAGCGGACTAACATACCTACAGTGGTCTGATCGGTTATATACACGTAGCACCGGACTAACATGTATACAGTGGTCTGATCGGTTATATACACGTAGCACCGGACTAACATGTCTACAGTAGTCTGATCGGTTATATACACGTAGCACCGGACTAACATACCTACAGTAGTCTGATCGGTTATATACACGTAGCACCGGACTAACATACCTACAGAGTAGTCTGATCGGTTATATACACGTAGCACCGGACTAACATACCTACAGTAGTCTGATCGGTTATATACACGTAGCACCGGACTAACATACCTACAGTGGTCTGATCGGTTACATACACGTAGCACCGGACTAACATACCTACAGAGTGGTCTGATCGGTTATATACACGTAGCACCGGACTAACATGTCTACAGTAGTCTGATCGGTTATATACACGTAGCACCGGACTAACATGTCTACAGTAGTCTGATCGGTTATATACACGTAGCACCGGACTAACATACCTACAGTAGTCTGATCGGTTATATACACGTAGCACCGGACTAACATACCTACAGTAGTCTGATCGGTTATATACACGTAGCAGCGGACTAACATACCTACAGTAGTCTGATCGGTTATATACACGTAGCACCGGACTAACATGTCTACAGTGGTCTGATCGGTTACATACACGTAGCACCGGACTAACATACCTACAGAGTAGTCTGATCGGTTATATACACGTAGCACCGGACTAACATACCTACAGTAGTCTGATCGGTTATATACACGTAGCACCGGACTAACATACCTACAGTAGTCTGATCGGTTATATACACGTAGCAGCGGACTAACATGTCTACAGTAGTCTGATCGGTTATATACACGTAGCACCGGACTAACATACCTACAGAGTAGTCTGATCGGTTATATACACGTAGCAGCGGACTAACATGTCTACAGTAGTCTGATCGGTTATATACACGTAGCAGCGGACTAACATGTCTACAGTGGTCTGATCGGCTACATACACGTAGCACCGGACTAACATACCTACAGAGTAGTCTGATCGGTTATATACACGTAGCACCGGACTAACATACCTACAGTAGTCTGATCGGTTATATACACGTAGCACCGGACTAACATACCTACAGTAGTCTGATCGGTTATATACACGTAGCACCGGACTAACATGTCTACAGTAGTCTGATCGGTTACATACACGTAGCACCGCACTAACATACCTACAGTAGTCTGATCGGTTATATACACGTAGCACCGGACTAACATGTCTACAGTAGTCTGATCGGTTATATACACGTAGCACCGGACTAACATACCTACAGTAGTCTGATCGGTTATATACACGTAGCAGCGGACTAACATGTCTACAGTAGTCTGATCGGTTATATACACGTAGCACCGGACTAACATACCTACAGAGTAGTCTGATCGGTTATATACACGTAGCAGCGGACTAACATGTCTACAGTAGTCTGATCGGTTATATACACGTAGCAGCGGACTAACATGTCTACAGTAGTCTGATCGGTTATATACACGTAGCACCGGACTAACATACCTACAGTGGTCTGATCGGTTATATACACGTAGCAGCGGACTAACATACCTACAGTAGTCTGATCGGTTATATACACGTAGCACCGGACTAACATACCTACAGTGGTCTGATCGGTTATATACACGTAGCACCGGACTAACATACCTACAGTGGTCTGATCGGTTATATACACGTAGCACCGGACTAACATACCTACAGTGGTCTGATCGGTTATATACACGTAGCACCGGACTAACATGTCTACAGTAGTCTGATCGGTTATATACACGTAGCACCGGACTAACATGTCTACAGTAGTCTGATCGGTTATATACACGTAGCACCGGACTAACATACCTACAGTAGTCTGATCGGTTATATACACGTAGCACCGGACAAACATGTCTACAGTAGTCTGATCGGTTATATACACGTAGCACCGGACTAACATACCTACAGTAGTCTGATCGGTTATATACACGTAGCACCGGACTAACATACCTACAGAGTAGTCTGATCGGTTATATACACGTAGCACCGGACTAACATGTCTACAGTAGTCTGATCGGTTATATACACGTAGCACCGGACTAACATGTCTACAGTAGTCTGATCGGTTATATACACGTAGCACCGGACTAACATACCTACAGTAGTCTGATCGGTTATATACACGTAGCAGCGGACTAACATACCTACAGTAGTCTGATCGGTTATATACACGTAGCAGCGGACTAACATGTCTACAGTAGTCTGATCGGTTATATACACGTAGCACCGGACTAACATACCTACAGTGGTCTGATCGGTTATATACACGTAGCACCGGACTAACATACCTACAGTGGTCTGATCGGTTATATACACGTAGCACCGGACTAACATACCTACAGTAGTCTGATCGGTTATATACACGTAGCAGCGGACTAACATACCTACAGTAGTCTGATCGGTTATATACACGTAGCACCGGACTAACATACCTACAGTGGTCTGATCGGTTATACACACGTAGCACCGGACTAACATACCTACAGTGGTCTGATCGGTTATATACACGTAGCACCGGACTAACATGTCTACAGTGGTCTGATCGGTTATATACACGTAGCACCGGACTAACATACCTACAGTAGTCTGATCGGTTATATACACGTAGCACCGGACTAACATACCTACAGAGTAGTCTGATCGGTTATATACACGTAGCACCGGACTAACATACCTACAGTAGTCTGATCGGTTATATACACGTAGCAGCGGACTAACATACCTACAGTAGTCTGATCGGTTATATACACGTAGCACCGGACTAACATGTCTACAGTAGTCTGATCGGTTATATACACGTAGCACCGGACTAACATACCTACAGTAGTCTGATCGGTTATATACACGTAGCACCGGACTAACATACCTACAGAGTAGTCTGATCGGTTATATACACGTAGCACCGGACTAACATACCTACAGTAGTCTGATCGGTTATATACACGTAGCACCGGACTAACATACCTACAGTGGTCTGATCGGTTATATACACGTAGCACCGGACTAACATGTCTACAGTAGTCTGATCGGTTATATACACGTAGCACCGGACTAACATACCTACAGTAGTCTGATCGGCTACATACACGTAGCACCGGACTAACATACCTACAGTAGTCTGATCGGTTATATACACGTAGCACCGGACTAACATACCTACAGTAGTCTGATCGGTTATATACACGTAGCACCGGACTAACATACCTACAGTAGTCTGATCGGTTATATACACGTAGCAGCGGACTAACATACCTACAGTGGTCTGATCGGTTATATACACGTAGCACCGGACTAACATACCTACAGTAGTCTGATCGGTTACATACACGTAGCACCGGACTAACATACCTACAGTAGTCTGATCGGTTATATACACGTAGCACCGGACTAACATACCTACAGAGTAGTCTGATCGGTTATATACACGTAGCACCGGACTAACATACCCACAGTAGTCTGATCGGTTATATACACGTAGCACCGGACTAACATGTCTACAGTAGTCTGATCGGTTATATACACGTAGCACCGGACTAACATACCTACAGTAGTCTGATCGGTTATATACACGTAGCACCGGACTAACATACCTACAGTAGTCTGATCGGTTATATACACGTAGCACCGGACTAACATACCTACAGTAGTCTGATCGGTTATATACACGTAGCACCGGACTAACATACCTACAGTAGTCTGATCGGTTATATACACGTAGCACCGCACTAACATACCTACAGTAGTCTGATCGGTTATATACACGTAGCACCGGACTAAAATGTCTACAGTAGTCTGATCGGTTATATACACGTAGCACCGGACTAACATACCTACAGAGTAGTCTGATCGGTTACATACACGTAGCACCGGACTAACATACCTACAGTAGTCTGATCGGTTATATACACGTAGCAGCGGACTAACATACCTACAGTAGTCTGATCGGTTATATACACGTAGCACCGGACTAACATACCTACAGTGGTCTGATCGGTTATATACACGTAGCACCGGACTAACATACCTACAGAGTAGTCTGATCGGTTATATACACGTAGCACCGGACTAACAGCCTACAGTGGTCTGATCGGTTATATACACGTAGCACCGGACTAACATACCTACAGTAGTCTGATCGGTTATATACACGTAGCACCGGACTAACATACCTACAGTAGTCTGATCGGTTATATACACGTAGCACCGGACTAACATGTCTACAGTAGTCTGATCGGTTATATACACGTAGCACCGGACTAACATACCTACAGTGGTCTGATCGGTTATATACACGTAGCACCGGACTAACATACCTACAGTAGTCTGATCGGTTATATACACGTAGCACCGGACTAACATGTCTACAGTAGTCTGATCGGTTATATACACGTAGCACCGG
This sequence comes from Chirona hameri, assembly GCA_036785665.1. Classification (NCBI taxonomy): domain Eukaryota; kingdom Metazoa; phylum Arthropoda; class Thecostraca; order Balanomorpha; family Balanidae; genus Chirona; species Chirona hameri. The sequence goes on along the minus strand of JAXIVJ010003694.1, from coordinate 68,920 downwards.
ACTAACATGTCTACAGTAGTCTGATCGGTTATATACACGTAGCACCGGACTAACATACCTACAGTAGTCTGATCGGTTATATACACGTAGCACCGGACTAACATACCTACAGTGGTCTGATCGGTTATATACACGTAGCACCGGACTAACATGTCTACAGTAGTCTGATCGGTTATATACACGTAGCACCGGACTAACATACCTACAGTGGTCTGATCGGTTATATACACGTAGCACCGGACTAACATGTCTACAGTAGTCTGATCGGTTATATACACGTAGCACCGGACTAACATACCTACAGTGGTCTGATCGGTTATATACACGTAGCACCGGACTAACATGTCTACAGTAGTCTGATCGGTTATATACACGTAGCACCGGACTAACATACCTACAGTAGTCTGATCGGTTATATACACGTAGCACCGGACTAACATACCTACAGTGGTCTGATCGGTTATATACACGTAGCACCGGACTAACATACCTACAGTGGTCTGATCGGTTATATACACGTAGCACCGGACTAACATACCTACAGTAGTCTGATCGGTTATATACACGTAGCACCGGACTAACATGTCTACAGTAGTCTGATCGGTTATATACACGTAGCACCGGACTAACATACCTACAGTGGTCTGATCGGTTATATACACGTAGCACCGGACTAACATACCTACAGTAGTCTGATCGGTTATATACACGTAGCACCGGACTAACATACCTACAGTAGTCTGATCGGTTATATACACGTAGCACCGGCCTAACATGTCTACAGTAGTCTGATCGGTTATATACACGTAGCACCGGACTAACATACCTACAGTAGTCTGATCGGTTATATACACGTGGCACCGGACTAACATACCTACAGTGGTCTGATCGGTTATATACACGTAGCACCGGACTAACATGTCTACAGTAGTCTGATCGGTTATATACACGTAGCACCGGACTAACATACCTACAGTAGTCTGATCGGTTATATACACGTAGCAGCGGACTAACATGTCTACAGTAGTCTGATCGGTTATATACACGTAGCACCGGACTAACATACCTACAGTAGTCTGATCGGTTATATACACGTAGCACCGGACTAACATACCTACAGTAGTCTGATCGGTTATATACACGTAGCACCGGACTAACATACCTACAGTAGTCTGATCGGTTATATACACGTAGCACCGGACTAACATGTCTACAGTGGTCTGATCGGTTATATACACGTAGCACCGGACTAACATACCTACAGTAGTCTGATCGGTTATATACACGTAGCACCGGACTAACATACCTACAGTAGTCTGATCGGTTATATACACGTAGCACCGGACTAACATACCTACAGTAGTCTGATCGGTTATATACACGTAGCACCGGACTAACATGTCTACAGTGGTCTGATCGGTTATATACACGTAGCACCGGACTAACATACCTACAGTGGTCTGATCGGTTATATACACGTAGCAGCGGACTAACATGTCTACAGTAGTCTGATCGGTTATATACACGTAGCACCGGACTAACATACCTACAGTAGTCTGATCGGTTATATACACGTAGCACCGGACTAACATACCTACAGTAGTCTGATCGGTTATATACACGTAGCAGCGGACTAACATACCTACAGTGGTCGGATCGGTTATATACACGTAGCACCGGACTAACATACCTACAGTAGTCTGATCGGTTATATACACGTAGCACCGGACTAAAATGTCTACAGTAGTCTGATCGGTTATATACACGTAGCACCGCACTAACATACCTACAGTAGTCTGATCGGTTATATACACGTAGCACCGGACTAACATGTCTACAGTGGTCTGATCGGTTATATACACGTAGCACCGGACTAACATGTCTACAGTAGTCTGATCGGTTATATACACGTAGCACCGGACTAACATACCTACAGTAGTCTGATCGGTTATATACACGTAGCACCGGACTAAAATGTCTACAGTAGTCTGATCGGTTATATACACGTAGCACCGGACTAACATACCTACAGTGGTCGGATCGGACGGTGCTGAGTAGGTGTGGAGATATCAGCTATCTGGCCGAGATAACTGTCCTATGAACACGAGAGGTGATTATCGGATGCGGGAGTGTCAACATTGCAATATTTCCCGGACACGTTCCGATACGCGGCCGGTGCACATAAGGATGACTCGGTGTCACGGGTGGCCATAATTACTTTTTCTGGAAAAAAATGTGATGTCAGGTTCAGTTGTGAACGGATTTAGACAAATGAAGCACCATTAAATAGGAAACTGCCTCGTGCATCCTACACTTAGTATAACAAGGGTATCGGAAAATCAGAGGCGTGACTAGGAGTGGTTAAATGGGGGGGGGGCATTATTCTGCCTATGGTGCTCATGATATATTCTACAAATGCGTTCGCAGATAGTGACGGATACGCATTTTGGTGCTGACGTTTACATAGCCTTGGTGCTGACAAAGTATAATGCATAGGGTATTGTTATCGCAAGTTCGAGCATATTTGTGCAGTGGCAGATGTAACAAGTATGACGGAAGTGTTTTTTTTTGTCTTCTCACTACAGCCTGGAATTAGGTAAAAATACTTTCACATCTTTCTCATGCATGACATTGAAAGTATTATCTGCAGCTGCATAACCAGGTCAAGGCTGATAAATTATTAGCCTGGATCGTAGATACCAATGTTGTCATTCAGTAAAACCAATGAAGAACTGGCAAAATTGAATAACTGCAACCAAATCCTTCACAACCAACATTCGAATGATTTGCGATGTCAGTAAAGCACTTCATCCAAAAAGAAAACGCTGCGCTCATTCAGCGCTGCCCCAGGGCCACCAAACACTGGCTCTCGTTAAAAAAAAACTTGGTATCTGTATCAGCATCCACGGAAAGACAATGTTGAGTTATAGTTTTAATTACGTTATTAATCTGGACTTTTTCCACAAGAGTATGGGCGTTCGGACTCGGAGCTTTCGATATGTGTTTTGCATATCTTCATCAGCGATCGTTCGTAAGAATTACGTAAAAAAATGGGAATTTGTCAAATTGAATTTGTGGGAAGTGTCAAAATTGTAGTTTTTTAACTAAATTTGTACGAACGATCGCTGACGAAGATATGTAAAATAGATAGCTGATTGTGGGGATTGAGGTTCAAAAGTCATAAGTGTCAATCGTCATCATAATTATAACTAAGCTATGCTTAAGAAGCTAGACACTGTTCTGCTGTTGAGAGATCTATCTTAGTATCTCACCTTGTTACAATTTACAATCAAAGCTGCATTTGAGCCATGTTGAAGCTGCAGTGTTCTTGATCATGTTTGATGGTGGAATGGCGGATGGTGGAACTTTTGATAGTACCTACCATCATTTGTCCTCACCTTTGTTCAAAGAGATACCCTATTCATTACTGGCAAAGGGTATCACACAGTAAAATGTAGGTATTAATTCAGCTTTTGTCTTTCCTTTGATATTTATTTGAATGTTTAGTTTGTACCAGTGTTCGTCATGGGCCCACCAACCCCAGCCCGGCCCGGCCCGGGCCCAAGAACACCAAGCTCAGGCCCGGACCAGGCCCGGTCAAATTAATATTATTGAAGCCCAAGCCCGGTCCGGCCCGTTCAGATTAAGCATATAATTATTTTCACAAAATTTGCAATCGTTATCCTAGAATATTTACTTGTATACTATAAATGTGAAACAATGAACCAACTATGCTAACCCAAAAAAAAAACAGCCACAGCAAGAGCGTGTTCCTGTGGAAGTGAACTGCTGGTTAAAATACTGTTAAGCTTTGACCTGAGCTTGCGCGCATTAATTCAACATGCTCAGGCCAGGCCTGTCCAGAGCCCGGTGGTTTCCATTGAAGTTGAGACCCGGCCCAGGCCTGGTCCATGGCCCATAGGGCCAGCCCGGCCCGTGGCGAACTCTGCTCTGTACAGCTGACATTTATCAACATATGCCAAATCTGCTGGATCCCACCGAGTCTTTTTGTTGGTTTGCCGAGAGATCCCAGTGGATCTCTCGGCAAAATTTAAAGATGGATCTTGGATTTGGGTGGATCTCTCGGCAAAACTCGACCTTGGATCTATGATCTCAGTGGATCTCTCGACAAAATTGAGAGGGTGATCTATGATCCCATAGGATCCCGGATCCAGGGTCCAACGGTCCATGGGATCGGATCCCGGGATCCATTTTTGGGATCCATGCACATGTCTGGTAGGAAAGCGTTTTTTGGAATTGTTTGGCAATGTACGGACAACTATTACAGGTCAACGAACAAAAGATCACGTGATGTCGGGGTCAAGGTCACTCAGTCACGTAGCAAAAGCTGGAAACAAAAGGTCCGTATCGGTCCAAAGTCAGCTATCAAAGATATTTTTACTATTTCAGTTCATTCAAATATATCAATTTGGTCTCTTAAAGTGCCTCTGCAGCGTTGCTTCGAAAAAGCCTGAGGCTTTAACTTGGAAACCGGAAGTCAGATCAAGTTAATTTTCATACAACTGAATTCGGGGCCCACAATAACCCCAGTCCCCACACACCAATTTTGAACAAAAAAGTGAGCGATGAGTGTTCTTGACTTGTCGAAATGTATTGGTTTTACCCATATGCCATTCGAGTCAAAAATGAAGGTGCATTATCGAGATAAATGCTTCCTGGAGCTCCCGTCGCAAGGAAAAGCAAAACAATCATATACCATATTAAAGGATATGTCTTGAGGAATAACTTAGGAGGGGTCACTATTGGTGCACTGTGGTGAATTTTTTGCTGCCCTTTTATGTCTAGACGTTACGAGCATTATCACTTATAAAACATGCATGATATGTTGTTGTCAAATGTTGTCAAATGGTGTCGCGTGTGTGTTGTCGCGTCGCGTTGTCGCATGTTGTCAAATGTTAGGGACTAGGGTAAACATAAAACTTGATTTTAAGCATCAAACACTGTTGCCAGAACCATAACCTTTAACTAGATGTCCCGGATAATACATCTCTGTGGCAAGTTATAGGACATTAATATCGACCTATTTTCAAGAGCAAAATATCGCATCCGAAACACGGATCGTAACACTCTGTTCAGCCGCCTGTGCTGAGTCCACCCGTTTCCGTATGTAATAATAATGAATGTTTCTAGGCTAATTGGACATTTTACTAGCATATTAGATGCAAGGGCGGATTCAGGATATTTTAGGAGGGGTGGCCGCAGGCCAATTTAGGGGCGCCTTCCAAAAATCTAGGGGCGCATTCCAAAGAAAGGGCGCCGTCACTGACCGGAAGGGCGCCGTCACTGGCCGGAAGGGCGCCGTCACTGACCAGAAGGGCGCCGTCAATGGCCGAAAGGGCGCCGTTAATTGCCGCAAGGGCACCGTCACTGGCCGGAAGGGCGCCTCGGGTCAAAAGGACCAGGTCATGACCTGTATGACCTGATACTCAGTAAGTTACTTTCAACAGGGCACCCAAAAGGGCGTCCAAGCGGGCCATAGGGACGCTGCGTGCTCACGGGCTGTCAATCGCCGGGCGCCTCCAGGCGCCCGGCGACAGACAGTTCGTGGGGCGCCCAATTCTGGCGGGGGGGGGGGGGGGCGACCGCTGCGACCACCCCCTGGATCCGCCCCCTGATTAGATGATACAATATGTGTTTGGTGAAAGTAAAAAATTTGCAATATTGGCCAGCCATTATACCGAGTTATCCTTAGGTGCGGTGGCCCGAATATTTCCGCGATACATTTGGAGCTTTTCAGCTTGCCAGCACGGGTAGGCTCCGATACTCGGACGGTGCAGTGGGCGAGAACGCCTTTTAGCGCGACACGGCGTTTCTGCTTCAAGGCGGCATCGGTTTGGACATGGCGGCATCGGTTTGGACATGTAGCATATCAATCGATAGTAAAAAATATGCACTTTGTATCTGGGTTTAACTCGGCTTTACCGGGGTCTCAGCCGAACGCCATTGACCGGGGGGGGGGGGGGGGTATTGCCCCCCCCCCGTTATCTCCGGAACCAATGATCGCAGCAAGACGCACAAGGCGGCATTCGAAAGCTCTCAATGACACGCATCTACAGCATACTCGCAATTGTCGAATTGAGGTCACAAATTCGACAAGTTGGGTCAAAGGTTCAAATCGAGGCAATTGAGTTTGAGCCATACTTTCCATCCCAAGCCTTTGATTCCGACCATGATTACCCAAAGTGCTCCCAAAGGTATAATGTACATCCCACATGAGCTAAAGAGAGATTCTTGGCAAAGGTCAAGGTCAGGTCACAAAAGGTCAATATGCGCAGAAGATCTACAAAAGTCCTGCGACACATGTTTTATGGGATATTTTACACGAAGAATTCGATAGTGGTAGTCATTTTACCATCTGACCTCATTTAAGTGAAGTTAGTGTCAAGCTCAGGTCAAGGTCAGGTCACATGTCAAAATTTGAAATTGATAAATCTAAATAAAAACGGCATGTTTCTAGACCAGTTTTGTCACAGAAATACAGTGCTGCCATTTATTTGTCTGTATCTGGTCAAAAAGCAACACAAACTGCAATGTCAAAATATGACGTCATGAGTTACTCATACTTGGAAGCCATGTCAATAAAAAAACAAGATATTGCTTTGAAATTTGGTTTGGGTATTGGCCATATGTGAAATATATGTGGATACATATATTCCGTTTTTTTGAAAATGTTGGACAATTTTGTTTTTGAGGGCATTTTTTTTTTTTTGGTGTGTGTGTGTGTGGGGGGGGGGGGGTAAAACAACAAAGTTTCAAAAATATCAGATAGTTATTGTGTAGCCCTTGTCATTTGCTATCTTTATACTTTTGTATTGCATTTTTTTTTTTAATACCTTTGTACGGCCGGTTAACTAGGGACAGCAGAGATCCGGGCAGTGCAAGGGCGCAGAGTTAATAGTGATGTACACTATACAATAAGCTCTAAAATAACGAAAATATGCGCAAGGTTTCTTTTGTTTAGACACAAAGTATAAACCCTAACGAGGCAGAACAATGCTTCATCAAAGCGGAGAACCGCGGAATGAAAATTGTAGGATTAACTCAATGTTTATTCCGTTAGCCACCTACGTCAAATAGCATACCTCACTTAATGTTAGAATATAAAATTGCTCATTTACATGAAAAGGTCATACATAGTTAGGTATTTTGGGCTGCCGATGATTTGTACTTTCCCTCAAAAGAATACCACAAAGCCTCTACGAAACGTTCTTCGCCTCCCAAATGAGCATATATCCATGCGATGAGAATGAGGCGCGCCAAAGCAATATCGGCGGCTTAACAATAGTGTATGTTTGAAGACATTGGTGCATACAAATAAACAAATTTATTGGCGAATCAATGCTATACTGTCATGCTATGAACATTTTACTTGAGAATGAGTCGTATAAAATAGTCATTTTTGATATTTTATTTTTCGCCCCATGTCGCGCTGGCAGGCCGTTCTCGCCCACTGTGCGGTGGTCAGAATATTTCCGTGATATATTTGGAGCTTTTGAGCCTGCCAGCACGTCACATTATAGCGGTTTGCCAACGCCAAAAGCGCATCCATCTCGCAGTAGATTGGCAAAGCAGCTTAAAACTGCGTCATCGGACATGCCGGGATGGCGTGGAACCTGGTAACTGTAGGTACTTCTGAAACGCTGGTGATACAAATAACCAGTGGTGGGCACAGCTAATCGAAAAGTTAGCTTCGCTAACCGCTAATCCGCTAACTAAAAAAATTAACTTCGCTGACGATAAACCGCAGAAAAAAGTAGCGGAAGCTAACGCTAACCGCTAACCATTAACTTATATCATAATAATTTAGCTTCGTTTTTGGGGGGTTCTAAACCCCTTAAAAACAGACATAGAGCTGAAATTGTAATGTTGTAGCTTAGACATAGAGCTTTCCAAAAAGGTATAGCATGCCAAGATCAGATGATGATCAAGGTGTACGCAAATAATTGAATTAACAAATTAATTATCTGTTCATTTAATTAAATTCATTTAAAGGGAAATAATGACCCTTTCCCACACAAATGGCGTTAGCACTTGAAATCGACAGACGAAGCCAAAATATGATGCACATTCATAGCATTTTACATATAAAAATTCCTTCCGAGAGATATCTCAAGTTAAACTTGATAAGCATTCCACACTTTTAACGACCGGTACTTGCAAGTACTTTTCGGTTTCCATCGAACTGCGGGCTAAACTCCAGGGTATTTCAATGGTGTGGAATATATATTTTGCGTTCTGCTTGTTGTGATTATATACCCGCCCATCCTTTACAATTAACAACCATTGAATAAAAAGGTAACCAAATTAGCAGTAAACTTTTGCAACCAACGGCGGCCTAGTTAGTGGTTGCGACCCTCAATTTTTGAAAATTGGTTCATTTATTTTCAACATTAGGAGTTTCGTATAGTTTTGTCTCTGGCTGTATATAAGGATGGGCTTTAGCTTATCATGATGAAGAACCATCCCCCCCCTAAAAAAAAAAATCATTGAAAAACTGGCAATTGACATTGGAAGCTCACTCTTGCACCCAACGGCGACATATTTAGTGTTGGCGATTTGTTATGAAATGCCCATTCAACAACGTTGAACAGATTGATACAAAAGCGCCAGATGTGTCGTTTTCCAATAATGGAGGGAAAATACCGATAATGAACTCCTTAAGAAGTATATGTACTTGTTTTCTAATTTTTCCAAACCTCCAACTTTGAATATGGGAATAATTTGATTTAATTCTGAAATTTATATCACATATTAATACCATAACGGTAGCCAAAGGAATTGTTGCTAACCAAATCAAAAGGTCATTATTTCTCTTTAAACAGAGGCGGAATGGTGCTCGGCTCCGCCCGTCATTCCCTGTCTTCCTTTCCTCCCCTCGGCCACAACAGACAGGAACTTCAAAGTGTGTTCACTTCAAAGTGTGTTCCCTTTGTTAGCGGGCTAAATTTAGAAACTAAATTTAGAAAGTGAGCGAAACTAAATTTAGCGGAAGCTAATTGGTCCGCTAACGGTTTCCAAAGTTAGCGGAAACGCTAATCCGCTAAACGAAAAGTTAGCTTCGCTAATTAGCGGTTAGCGGATTAGCGGAACCGTGCCTAGGACTGAAAATAACACATAGGATGTGGCATGAATCATGATGTGTCATCTCCCTAGCATTATAACCATTTTTCATTTTAAATAATACTTTGGTTGCAGTAGATAGAGACAACACTATTCATTTCATATCATAATCCTAACTTTTAACTTGTTTTAAAGGTAAACCCGGGAATCAGATAAATCCGAATATATTCTCATCCTCCAAATCAGAATCAGTTCCTACCTCCAGCTGTTTCTGAAATCGAACAGCACCAGGATACAATCTCACGGCTGTTTGTCGCGCACTACATTTAGCTAGTTTACCATGCGAACGAGCCGGAGCAGACTCCACGCTAACTGACACGTCTGCCACCGGGCTGCGGAGCTGTTTATAAACAGTCAGCCCGCCGCCACCCGCTCCAACCGTGCCCGCTGCTCTCTCACGCACTTCAGAGCGTAAACACGCAATTTCGGCGGGAGTAGGAATCAGACTTAATTCGCCCTGCAAAATATGGGCAAGGGCGGATCCAGCCGGCCGTTTTGGGGAAACCGTTTTTTTAGTGGATCTTACCTACCCCCAATTTCGAATTTCTTCCCGGATTTGGGCCAGTTTATTTTGCAACCACACGATTTCTAATGTGTTTTTTTTAGGTTTTCGATCTTTTGGGATATCGAAAAAGGAAAGATGTCAGCTTGCAGTTTGTATTGTTCCGACATTGCCTTACACTGAGCAAAACTATGTCAATTGTCAGCTGTACCCAGGGGCGTCGCCGATAATTTTTGAGTGGGGGGGGGGGGGGGTCGGCTGAAATGACGAAAAAAATGTACCCCAATTTGTTATGCGTGTATTTAAGCCTTTGAAGCATTTTTCATGTGGATTTGCATGTTATAGTAGGTAGGTACTTGTTAGTTGGTGCCGCGAAGCGGCGCGAAATTTTTACGGGTTTGCCTGATAAACCCCAGAAATATAGGCGGTGGGCCTTGTAGAGGACAAGAAGCTAAAAATGCTATTCATTCAATTCAGCGTTGCAATGAACCGAAGACGATGACTATGGCTTCGTTATGACGATGACTACCGATGTGGCGCCGCGAAGCGGCGTACTAAAAAAATAGGTCCTGGAAAAACAAAATTGGAACCAGACCGTGAGTGGAGCCAAGACCTCTTTTCCTGGTTGCACATCGCGGTATGATGAAAAATATTTAAATGAATGTAGTTTTTCATATACCTTCACATCGGATAGTAAATCACGATGACCGGTGGTAGTCAGCGCTCAATAGTACATATGATAATAATAACTGTATTACATATGTAACGAACAGTGACAAACAACTGGTAACAGTGCAATGGTTTGAAAGCAGCAAGAGGCAGAACGACTTTTCTGCGCATAAATGGTCCCAATTGGATCTGGAGGAGCCTGGGGGAGATGGCGTGGGGAGATAGTCCTGGCCTGGTCCCCGCTATTAGCTCTTCGGGCCAGCAAGTTGGGCACCGCTGGAGCAGCTTCCGGGTGCCGATGTCCGCGTCTTTGTGTTCGCGTCGCCTTTTTCGGAACTCGGCAGACTAGCTAAACATGTAGCCCGCTTTAAAGTTAATATTTTATGAAGAGAGTTGGCCATGCATTGAAGAGGTCGGTCGCCGAGTTATGAAGAGAGTTGGCCAGCAATTACCGCCAAGGAGAGCCTCTGCAAGACACTTAATGGAATTCATTTTCCCATTTTCCAAATTTGTATATGCAATTGCGAAACTTGTGTCATGCCGCGAAGCGGCGCGAAATTTTGCAGTTTTGACTGTGGCTAGCCGTATTTTGACTGCTGCAATTTTGGGATGCCCAGTACCGTTCTAAAAACGCAAGTATAGCATGTATTAGACTTCGCATCTTGGGGGGGGGGGAAACATAGTTTGGCCCCGTTCGCCTCCCCCCCTGGATCCGCCCTTGACTATGGGCGTAGGCGCCAGGCGAGACAGCAAGTGTCTGCAAAGCGGCGAGAGTCAAGGTGCTATCTATACCAGTCAGGTTCCGTACCAGTCAGGTTCCGTACCAGTCAGGTGCTGTACCAGTCAGGTTCCGTACCAGTCAGGTTCCGTACCAGTCAGGTTCCGTACCAGTCAGGTGCTATACCAGTCAGGTTCCGTACCAGTCAGGTTCCGTACCAGTCAGGTGCTATACCAGTCAGGTTCCGTACCAGTCAGGTTCCGTACCAGTCAGGTGCTATACCAGTCAGGTTCCGTACCAGTCAGGTTCCGTACCAGTCAGGTTCCGTACCAGTCAGGTGCTATACCAGTCAGGTTCCGTACCAGTCAGGTTCCGTACCAGTCAGGTTCCGTACCAGTCAGGTGCTATACCAGTCAGGTTCCGTACCAGTCAGGTTCCGTACCAGTCAGGTTCCGTACCAGTCAGGTGCTATACCAGTCAGGTTCCGTACTAGTCAGGTTCCGTACCAGTCAGGTTCCGTACCAGTCAGGTGATATACCAGTCAGGTTCCGTACCAGTCAGGTTCCGTATCAGTCAGGTTCCGTACCAGTCAGGTGCTATACCAGTCAGGTTCCGTACCAGTCAGGTTCCGTACCAGTCAGGTGCTATACCAGTCAGGTTCCGTACCAGTCAGGTTCCGTACCAGTCAGGTGCTATACCAGTCAGGTTCCGTACCAGTCAGGTTCCGTATCAGTCAGGTTCCGTACCAGTCAGGTGCTATACCAGTCAGGTTCCGTACCAGTCAGGTTCCGTACCAGTCAGGTGCTATACCAGTCAGGTTCCGTACCAGTCAGGTGCTATACCAGTCAGGTTCCGTACCAGTCAGGTTCCGTACCAGTCAGGTGCTATACCAGTCAGGTTCCGTACCAGTCAGGTTCCGTACCAGTCAGGTGCTATACCAGTCAGGTTCCGTACCAGTCAGGTTCCGTATCAGTCAGGTTCCGTATCAGTCAGGTTCCGTACCAGTCAGGTTCCGTATCAGTCAGGTTCCGTACCAGTCAGGTGCCGTATCAGTCAGGTTCCGTACCAGTCAGGTTCCGTACCAGTCAGGTTCCGTACCAGTCAGGTTCCGTACCAGTCAGGTTCCGTATCAGTCAGGTTCCGTACCAGTCAGGTTCCGTATCAGTCAGGTTCCGTACCAGTCAGGTGCTATACCAGTCAGGTTCCGTATCAGTCAGGTTCCGTACCAGTCAGGTTCCGTACCAGTCAGGTTCCGTTCCAGTCAGGTGCTATACCAGTCAGGTTCCGTATCAGTCAGGTTCCGTATGCAGAACACTCCTGGTGCACTTGAATACGCCCTGGGATCATTGGAGCTCTGGGTACGGGACTTGCAAACTCATGAAAGGGACCCAAACGCATCCCCGAACTAAGAAAGTGAGCGCATTTTCGGTTCGATTTAGCCTGTGACGAAATGAAAGTCTCAGTGAACCTTATGAATGTCAAAACAGTTTTGATAGTATTAGAGCACTGGCACTGATTCAGAGTTCGGTCATGGGGTCGCCACGCAGGAATAGTGCGTCACTCACACTTTGTGTTGGGTTCCCTCGACCTAGGTGGGCCCTACCCCAAATAGGTACTCAGTGTAGCAAAATGGGCCAAACTTTTGTAGGAGACACGGTGCCTTCTATAGGGCAGAGTGGTCCCTTTACATACTGGAATGGACTATCTAACGGCTGCAGCCTGCAAAGGGTCTCTAAGTACCAGAATACACTCGACAAGGGCTCTTCGAGTCTCGAGGGAGGGGCCGCTCGCTTTGGATCCGCCACTGCATTAGAAACATGACTTATTTGCACAACAACAACAAAACACTCCAGCCAGCACTGATCTGCTGCGAAAGGCAGTGGCAATACCGACCGCTGCTACTCGGTCACAGCTGACCAGCATTTGGTGAACTCTCAAACCCTACCACACCGTGTCCACTTGCCCCAGCCCCGCGGCCTCACCTGATGTGCATCATGGTGTGTATGGAGGCCATGGTGCCCAGGCCGAAGGTGAAGCCGTTGAACTGGCACATGGCCTCGCCGAACACCCAGCGGCCCTGGATGATGGTCACCAGCGCCACGGGCATGTTGACCAGCGCGGCCAGCACGTCCGTCACCGCCAGGTTCACCAGAAACAAGTTGGTCCGCGTGCGCATCGAGCGGTATCGACACACGCTCAGGATCACCAGCACGTTGCCGATGATGCTGACCGTCATGAACACCACGATGATGACGCTCATGGTGATGACGAACGGCGCCGGGTAGCGGTGCGTGATGTCGACGATCGAGCCGTTGCCGTAGTGGGCCGCCGTAGCGCTGGAGTTGCCCATCCGGCCGGCCGGGGAGGCCCCGCCCCGTCTCCCCGCGGGATGGTGACACGCGGCACAGCCTGTTCCGTCCGTCACACACCGTGCGCTGGTGCTCACTGGTGCTCACCAGCCGACCCGCGGGCGTCCAGTGCGGGGCGGAGCAGCACCCGGTGGCGGCGGCCAGCGCGCGCAGTCCTCCGCCACCTGTCCGCCCGTCGGTCGGTCGGTCGGTCGGTCGGTCGGTCTGTCGGTATGTCGGTCTGTCGGTCTGTCGGTCTGTCGGTCTGTCGGTCTGTCGGTCGGTCGGTCGCCGAGTCTCTTCTCTTCGGTGATGGGTTCTGTCAGCACCACCGTCACCGCACAGTGAACTCACAGCTCACAGGCTCACAGCTTACAGCTCACAGGCTCACAGGTCACAGGCAGAGCAACGATTGCTCATGATCGTGTGTACCGACAGACAGCAGGAACTCAATCAAGTACAGCGAGCCGCTTATGCTCGCCGGCCGCCGTCGGTTTACTCGGAGCTCGAATCACCGCAGGTTTCCACCAGGAATTCGCGCCTTGTGATCGCGGCGCTATTCCCCAGGAATGCGCTACGGCCTGTGGCAGCGGCGGCCGCTCCTAGCAATCTGCGGCCGCCGTGGCGACCGGCTGGTGTTGACCGATCCCCAGTCTCGGACAGGACACGTCAGATAGCCGCGGGCTGATAGGCCGGACACGAGCCAATCGTCGATCGGCTGACGCCGACAGCCCGGCCCGGCGCAGTCCATCCGGCAAGGCGGAGACGCAGCCCACTCCCATGCTATCTGGGGCGGCTCTGACGGTTATATGAGACCCCGCTCCGTTCATCTGAGACAAAGGTCTACGGATATACAGATATCCGAGACTCGACTCTGACGGCATCGATGACTCGACTCGGCTCGCAAAGGCCACCTGGGGCTCGGCTCGCAAAGGAAGATCAAGGCTGGGCGGTCCAACGGCGCGCAAGTTGGCTCGTAGCTACGATGGTGCGTAAGTCGGCTCGTAAGTGTCGACTTGTGCGCTAACTTTGCGCAGCAGTTTACCCTGGCGTAAGTCAGCGCATGGCCCTGTCATAGCTGGCTTTCAAAATATAAAATATAATATAAATGACATGGCTTTCAAATATAACAAAATATTGTATAAAGAGGGAATGTTTTCCAATTTTAATAGATGTATATGCTAGACGATATGTATGGCTACCTGTTGATATAAAACAAAATCGGTCGTAAAAATATGATAGCATAGAAATATCGCAAAATTAAGAAAAGGTCACAAGGTCTACCGGTGACCTGCATAACTGATGCCAGTTTTATAAGTAAAAATAGACGCCGAATTCGAATTCAGCACCAACAACAAGCTCACTGAACTCAAAAGGTTAAAATGAGGTTACCTATGAACATCCCGTACCAATGACCTTCGTGACCTCACTTGATTTGGTTTTGACCTCAAAACAAGAGAACGACGAGAGGTAGAGTGGCGGAGGACGACCAGAAGTCCGGGACACCGTGACTTGGTTCGGCGTGGACCAGCCGGGAGTAACAGAGCCGACACACTGAACTGATTACACGTAGTCATGCACGGGTGTCGTGTGTTAGGTCGCGGAGGCGGGCAGAGCGTGGCGTGATCAGGACACGTAGACAGCTGTCATTAAACAGGGGTCAGATGGCATGGCCCGGCGGCCATACAAGGGAGATGCAGCACCGGTTCAGATAATATCGGACGTGCGAGATGAACTGGGCTGGCTCACCGCCCGGCAGCTGTACGAACTTCAATCCCTCAATCTTCTTCACAAAATGCGCACCACCGGGGAACCACAGGCTCTCGCTTCCCGGCTTCCGACAAACTCTGAGTTTCGATCTAGAAGCACACGCCAGGACGCTGATTTGGCCCTCCCGCGCGTGAGAACCAAAGCCGGCAAGAGACGCTTTTTATAGTGTAGCGCAGCGCTACAACGCGTTGCCGCCGGACCTGCGTGAGGCGTCTTTACCATCTTTTAAACGTCAGCTCGGTGATCTTTTACATGGTGTTATGATGGGTGTCGTGTATGTTTATGTCGGTCGCTGTGTGAATGTGTGTATGATCATGGAGTGTATTTTAGTTTTTGTATGCATGTTACTAAGTGTCGTTTTTAACATGTCTCTACCTTTTAACCATGACGCGACACTCAGAATAGCCGTTTTATGCATCGGAGAGTGTTTGTACTGTCAATACATACATACATACAATGGTGTGACCACCAACCACAGTCGGGGAGAAGACGCTGCAGTGGCACCGGACACACGCGGCTGACAAGCTTATCGTGTCTGAGAAAAGGGAGCGAGGTGCGAACTTCTCGGACATGGAAAGAACAAGACTTATCAGGTTGATGGCAGATCACAAGCACGTTATTGAAGACAAAAGGCACGATATGAGTAGCAACAAGAAAAAAGCAGAAGCGTGGGAGCGGCTGACCTAATCATTCAACATGGACGCAAGTGTGACCAAGAGAACGACGAAGCAGCTCACACACCGCACGCTCACGACGTCGCATCCTTGCTTCGTGTTCTTGGTCCTGCTCTTCTCTTTCAACGGCAACTGTCGCGATTTCCTAAACATACTCGATGACACCGGCCAGTCACGACCGCTTCTCGGAGCGTCACACGCCGACTGAGGCGGGAAATGACACCGGCCACGGCAGCTCATGAGGAAGCGCCGGTAAGCTGATACCTCAGAAACAACCCCTCCCTCTTCCGCCGAATAAATGTGGATGCTCCACAGCCCCGCTATTCATAAGGCGAAAATGGTCCTGACACCGATTACATTTCGACCTTACGAGCGAGCTACTACCGAGTCAGCTGGGCTGTCTGGCCTTTAAACCGGCGTAAATCGGGCATTTAAATGCTACGCACTGACTTACGCACTAAATAACTCCAATCAGCTCCTCTGTCTTTTGGATCCCTCCGACTTCCTTCCGCGCCAACTTGCGCGCCCATGAAGCGCGGGCGTAAGGGTAGCGCGCAAGAAAGTTCAAAGTCGATACCTCGGTACAAAATATTGTTCTTCAATGCATCCGAGTTATTCTCCTTCGACGTCATAACGTCTTGCTTTGCAATTAAATTTGTTATCGTTTTGGACTCCATAGCGAATAAGTGGCCCGCTTCGGTGTTCTTGCCTCTTACTTAGCGCAGGGCGCATGAGTACCTTACGTTTCAGTGACAACTGACGGATGATTCACCTCTTCGACACGGCCTGAACGTGAGAGCGGATCACGGCAACATCACTCCACCACAAGTCAGCCGGGTCACTTACTACGCGCGGGTCACAGCCAGCCCACCGAGAGCTGCCTCGCATGTCCGCCGACCGCCACAGCCTCGGCCGCGCCTGTCCCGCGACCGCCACAGCCTCCGCCGCGCCTGTCCCGCCGACCGCCACAGCCTCGGTCGCGCCTGTCCCGCCGACCGCCACAGCCTCCGCCACCTGTCCGCCGACCGCCACAGCCTCCGCCGCGCCTGTCCCGCCGCCCGCGGCACAGCAAACGACTGGTCTCAGTCATTCTTATCACGCGACCAGCGCACTGGGTCACCACCGCCCGACGCTCGTCCGTTGTCGATTGGGCAACGTATGCTCTTGGGACAAAGTCGCAACCTCGAACTCTCACCCGGTTCCAAGGGGTTGATGGGAGCAGAGGCCATTCTTATAAATACAAAAATAGAGCAGCTGGCTCGATTTTTAAAAAAAGAAGAAGAATGGCCTCAGGACTGGAAATTTGTTATGTTTGGGCATTGTGTAAAATACCTGTATATTATTTGGCCTTCCTGCTGCATTTCCGAGGCGCTGTTTCGACGCTAAACATCTCCCGCGCCGGGTCCTGAGGCCATTCTTTTTTCTTTCTTTTTAAATCCAGCCAGGGCTCGATTTTTTCTAGAAGAATGGCTGAGATCATTCACTCCTTGTTCATGGGCCCCGCCAGGGGCAGCGGAACTCCAGTCCCCGGCAGAGGATCTGGCACTCGTCTCTAGTCCCGGATTACAGAGGATCTGACACTCGTCTAGTCCCGGGTTACAGAGGATCTGACACTCGTCTCTAGTCCCGGATTACAGAGGATCTGACACCCGTCTCTAGTCCCGGATTACAGAGGATCTGACACTCGTCTAGTCCCGGATTACAGAGGATCTGACACTCGTCTCTAGTCTCGGATTACAGAGGATCTGACACTCGTCTCTAGTCCCGGATTACAGAGGATCTGACACTCGTCTCTAGTCCCGGATTACAGAGGATCTGACACTCGTCTCTAGTCCCGGATTACAGAGGATCTGACACTCGTCTCTAGTCCCGGATTACAGAAGATCTGACACGCTTCTCTAGTGCCGGATTACGGAGGATCTGACACTCGTCTCTAGTGCCGGATTACAGAGGATCTGACACTCGTCTCTAGTCCCGGATTACAGAGGATCTGACACTCGTCTCTAGTCCCGGATTACAGAGGATCTGACACTCGTCTCTAGTCCCGGATTACAGAGGATCTGACACTCGTCTCTAGTCCCGGATTACAGAGGATCTGACACTCGTCTCTAGTCCCGGATTACAGAGGATCTGATACTCGTCTCTAGTCCCGGATTACAGAGGATCTGACACTCGTCTCTAGTCCCGGATTACAGAGGATCTGACACTCGTCTCTAGTCCCGGATTACAGAGGATCTGACACTCGTCTCTAGTCCCGGATTAAGCCGCCTCACCAATCGAGGTCTGTTTTCCGTGAAGCGGTCGGGGTTCCCGCTGAGCGCAGTGCCAGATGCTTTGTTAGCTGTGATCGTCGGCCGTCTTTTGTCGATTCCGTGCTCGGCAGGCGCCAAATGTCTGGCAAACGTCACGGCTACATCGTAAATAGTCTGAACCAGCGCGGCCGGCTGGCGATGGCCGCTCGACCGACGCGCTACCGCAGACAGCACGGACGCGAGATCACCAGAGGCAAGCGACGTCAGGATTCAGCATCGAAACTCACCACTAAACACCGCAGACAGCACGGACGCGAGATCACCAGAGGCAAGCGACGTCAGGATTCAGCATCGAAACTCACCACTAAACACCGCAGACAGCACGGACGCGAGATCACCAGAGGCAGGCGACGTCAGGACTCAGCATCGAAACTCACCACTAAACACCGCAGACAGCACGGACGCGAGATCACCAGAGGCAAGCGACGTCAGGACTCAGCACCGAAACTCACCACTAAACACCGCAGACAGCACGGACGCGAGATCACCAGAGGCAAGCGACGTCATGATTCAGCATCGAAACTCACCACTAAACACCGCAGACAGCACGGACGCGAGATCACCAGAGGCAGGCGACGTCAGGACTCAGCATCGAAACTCACCACTAAACACCGCAGACAGCACGGACGCGAGATCACCAGAGGCAAGCGACGTCAGGACTCAGCACCGAAACTCACCACTGAACACCGCAGACAGCACGGACGCGAGATCACCAGAGGCAAGCGACGTCAGGACTCAGCACCGAAACTCACCACTAAACGCTGGTGTATATGTAAACGATAACGCTCTATATTGAATCGAATTAAGTCCACGTCAATAAACACTCGATGAAACAGTTCTACGGAGAACTAAAGGGCCGCCGCCAGGTTCAGATCGCACAATCAACTGGATATAACTATGCAGATATTTGCCCCAACAAAATCAAGAGGAGCCTATGACTTAACGGTAACCGATTATGTAGATAGAGCTTCACTGTCCTCACTCGGTTATAATTATGAACATGGTACGGCATAATTAAATGAACAATGTAAACAGGGCTGGCAGCGACCGAGAAGCAATGTCGGACTAATCTCCCATGATATAACACTGTTGGGACTCTGAGGCGTTGCAACGCTCACTAGACATGACAGAATCAATGCGATGCTCCCGAAACCGATCATAAGCAGCTTGGCACATTTAACTTACAACAGCAGCATAAGGTTTCCCATCACAATATCATACTCTTCATAGATGCTCATCTCACATGTCATAACGAACTGGCCTGGCCAAGGCCTCAGCCATTCTGCCAGGCTTCTTCTCCCAGCTGGCCACTGCTCAGTGCTCAGCACGGTACTCTGAGTACAGTACCCTCCGTACAGCGCCGGACGCCAACTTGTGCCGGCGTCAGCCCACCCGCGGCGGGCCGTCCAGCCCGACCAGCTCACCTCGGAGACACTCCTGCACCTGGCCGATGAGCTGCGCCTTACTGGGCCGGCCGGCACCGCTGCGGCCGAGCTGCCGCAGCCACTCGGCCAGGGTGGCGACACTGGCGCGGTGCAGCTGGCCGCGACGGCACAGGGCAGGCACGTCCTGCCGCCCGCCCGCGCCGGTACCCTGAGGTACAGAGATACAGGTGTCAGGCTGCCAGCGTGGCGATACTGGCGCGGTACAGCTGGCCGCGACGACACAGGGCAGGCACGTCCTGCCGCCCGCCCGCGCCGGTACCCTGAGGTATACAGACAGGTGTCAGCCGGTACTCTGATGTACACAGACAGGTGTCACCCGGTACTCTGAGGTATATAGATACAGATAGGTGTCAGCCGGTACCCTGAGGTACACAGACAGGTGTCAGCCGGTACCCTGAGGTACACATACACAGACAGGTGTCAGACGGTACCCTGAGGTACACATACAGATGTCAGCCGGTACCCTGAGGTACACATACAGGTGTCAGCCGGTACCCTGAGGTATAAAGACAGGTGTCCGCCGGTACCCTGAGGTACACACACAGGTGTCAGTCGGTACCCTGAGGTACACAGACAGGTGTCATTCGGTACCCCGAGGTACACATACAGGTGTCAGATGGTACCCTGAGGTACACATACAGGTGTCAGTCGGTACCCCGATGTACAGACAGGTGTCAGTCGGTACCCCGAGGTACACATACAGGTGTCAGTCGGTACCCTGAGTTACACAGACAAGTGTCAGCCGTTACCCTGAGGTACACAGACACATACAGGTGTCAGTCGGTACCCCGATGTACACAGACAGGTGTCAGCCGGTATCCTGAAGTACATAGACAGGTGTCAGCTGGTACCCTGAGGTATAAAGACAGGTATCAGCCAGTACCCTGAGGTACACAGACACATACATGTGTCAGTCGGTACCCTGAGGTACACAGATAGGTGTCAGCCGGTACCATGAGGTACACATACACAGACAGGTGTCAGTCGGTACCCAGAGGTACACAGACAGGTGTCATCCGGTACCATGAGGTACACAGACAGGTGTCAGTCGGTACCCTGAGGTACACATACAAGTGTCAGCCGGTGCCCTGAGGTACACATACACAGACAGGTGTCAGCCGGTACCCTGAGGTATAAAGACAGGTATCAGCCAGTACCCTGAGGTACACAGACAGGTGTCAGTCGGTACTCTGAGGTACACAGACACAGACAGGTGTCAGCCGGTACCCTGAGGTATAAAGACAGGTGTCAGCCAGTACCCTGAGGTACACAGACAGGTGTCAGTCGGTACTCTGAGGTACACAGACACAGACAGGTGTTATCCAGTACCCTGAGGTACACAGACAGGTGTCAGTCGGTACCATGAGGTACACAGACAGGTGTCAGCCGGTACCATGAGGTACACATACACAGACAGGTGTCAGTCGGTACCCTGAGGTACACATGCAGGTGTCAGTCGGTACTCTGAGGTACACAGACAGGTGTCAGTCAGTACCATGAGATACACAGACAGGTGTCAGCCGGTACCCTGAGGTATAAAGACAGGTGTCAGCCAGTACCCTGAGGTACACAGACATGTGTCAGTCGGTACTCTGAGGTACACAGACACAGGCAGGTGTCAGCCAGTACCCTGAGGTACACAGACACAGACAGGTGTCAGTCGGTACCCTGAGGTACACAGACAGGTGTCAGTCGGTGCCCTGAAGTACATAGACAGGTGTCAGCCCGGTACCCTGAGGTACACAAACAGGTGTCAGCCGGTACCATGAGGTACACATACAGGTGTCAGCCGGTACCCTGAGGTACACATACAGGTGTCATTCGGTACCCTGAGGTACACAGACACAAACAGGTGTCAGTCGGTACCCTGATGCACACAGACACATACAGGTGTCAGTCAGTACCCTGAGGTACACAGATACAGACAGGTGTCAGTCGGTACCCTGAGGTACACATACAGGTGTCAGCCGGTACCCTGAGGTACACAGACAGGTGTCAGCCAGTACCCTGAGGTACACAGATAGGTGTCAGACGGTACCCTGAGGTACACACACAGGTGTCAGCCGGTACCCTGAGGTACACAGACAGGTGTCAGCCGGTACCCTGAGGTACACATACAGGTGTCAGACGGTACCCTGAGGTACACACACAGGTGTCAGCCGGTACCATGAGGTACACAGACAGGTGTCAGCTGGTACCCTGAGGTACACAGATACAGACAGGTGTCAGTCGGTACCCTGAGGTACACATACAGGTGTCAGCCGGTACCCTGAGGTACACAGACAGGTGTCAGCCAGTACCCTGAGGTACACAGACAGGTGTCAGACGGTACCCTGAGGTACACACACAGGTGTCAGCCGGTACCCTGAGGTACACAGACAGGTGTCAGCCGGTACCCTGAGGTACACATACAGGTGTCAGACGGTATCCTGAGGTACACACACAGGTGTCAGCCGGTACCCTGAGGTACACAGACACAGACAGGAGTCAGTCGGTACTCTGAGGTACACAGACAGGTATCAGCCGGTACTCTGAGGTACACAGACAGGTGTCAGCCGGTACCCTGAGGTACACAGACACAGACAGGAGTCAGTCGGTACGCTGAGGTACACAGACAGGTGTCAGCCGGTACTCTGAGGTATACAGAGAGGTGTCAGCCGGTACCCTGAGGTACACAGACAGGAGTCAGCCGATACTCTGAGGTACACAGACAGGTGTCAGCCGGTACCCTGAGGTATAAAGATAGGTGTCCGCCGGTACCCTGAGGTACACATGCAGGTGTCAGACGGTACCCTGAGGTACACATACACAGACAGGAGTCAGCCGGTACTCTGAGGTACACAGACACAGACAGGTGTCAGTCGGTACCCTGAGGTATAAAGACAGGTGTCCGCCGGTACCCTGATGTACGCATACAGGTGTCAGTCGGTACCCTGAGTTACACAGACAGGTGTCAGTCGGTACTCTGAGGTACACAGACACAGACA
Organism: Chirona hameri; assembly: GCA_036785665.1. Classification (NCBI taxonomy): domain Eukaryota; kingdom Metazoa; phylum Arthropoda; class Thecostraca; order Balanomorpha; family Balanidae; genus Chirona; species Chirona hameri. The sequence goes on along the minus strand of JAXIVJ010003694.1, from coordinate 46,354 downwards.
GGTGTCAGCCGGTACCCTGAGGTATAAAGACAGGTGTCCGCCGGTACCCTGATGTACACATACAGGTGTCTGCCGGTACCCTGAGGTACACATACAGGTGTCAGCCGGTACCTTGAGGTACACATACAGGTGTCAGACGGTATCATGAGGTACACAGACAGATGTCAGCCGGTACCCTGATGTATATAGACATATACAGGTGTCAGCCGGTACCCTGATGTACACAGACAGGTGTCAGCCGGTACCCTGAGGTACACAGATAGGTGTCAGCCCGATACCCTGAGGTACACATACAGGTGTCAGCCGGTACCCTGAGGTACACAGACAGACAGGTGTCAGTCGGTACCCTGAGGTACACAGACAGGTGTCAGCCGGTACCCTGAGGTACACAGACAGGTGTAAGCCGGTACCCTGAGGTACACATACAGGTGTCAGTCGGTACCCTGAGGTACACAAAAAGGTGGCAGCCGGTACCCTAAGGTACACAAACAGGTGTCAGTCGGTACCCTGAGGTACACAAACAGGTGTCCGCCGGTACCCTGAGGTACACAGACAGGTGTCAGCCGGTACCCTGAGGTACACAGACAGGTGTCAGCCGGTACCATGAGGTACACAGACAGGTGTCAGCCGGTACCCTGAAGTATATAGACACATACAGGTGTCAGCCGGTACCCTGAGGTACACAGACAGTGTCAGCCGGTACCATGAGGTACACAGACAGGTGTCAGCCGGTACCCTGAAGTACACATACAGGTGTCAGCCGGTACCCTGAGGTACACAGACACAGACAGGAGTCAGTCGGTACCCTGAGGTATAAAGACAGGTGTCCGCCGGTACCCTGATGTACACATACAGGTGTCAGTCGGTACCCTGAGTTACACAGACAGGTGTCAGTCGGTACTCTGAGGTACACAGACACAGACAGGTGTCAGCCGGTACCCTGAGGTATAAAGACAGGTGTCCGCCGGTACCCTGATGTACACATACAGGTGTCTGCCGGTACCCTGAGGTACACATACAGGTGTCAGCCGGTACCCTGAGGTACACATACAGGTGTCAGCCGGTACCATGAGGTGCACAGACAGATGTCAGCCGGTACCCTGATGTATATACACAGACAGGTGTCAGTCGGTACCCTGAGGCACACATACACAGACAGGTGTCAACCAGTACCCTGAGGTACACATATACATACAGGTGTCAGCCAGTACCCTGAGGTACACAGACACAGACAGGTGTCAGTCGGCACCCTGAGGTACACAGACAGGTGTCAGCCGGTACCCTGAAGTACACAGACAGGTGTCAGCCGGTACCCTGAGGTACACATACAGGTGTCAGCCGGTACTATGAGGTACACATACAGGTGTCAGCCGGTACCCTGAGGTACACAGACATACAGGTGTCAGTCGGTACCCTTAGGTACACAGACAGGTGTCAGCCGGTATCCTGAGGTACACATACATATACAGGTGTTAGCCGGTACCCTGAGGTACACATACAGGTGTCAGCCGGTACCCTGAGGTACACATACAGGTGTCAGCCGGTACCCTGAGGTACACAGATAGGTGTCAGCCCGGTACCCTGAGGTACACATACAGGTGTCAGCCGGTACCCTGAGGTACACAGACAGACAGGTGTCAGTCGGTACCCTGAGGTACACAGACAGGTGTCAGCCGGTACCCTGAGGTACACAGACAGGTGTAAGCCGGTACCCTGAGGTACACATACAGGTGTCAGCCGGTACCCTGAGGTACACAAAAAGGTGTCAGTCGGTACCCTAAGGTACACAAACAGGAGTCAGTCGGTACCCTGAGGTACACAAACAGGTGTCCGCCGGTACCCTGAGGTACACAGACAGGTGTCAGCCGGTACCCTGAGGTACACAGACAGGTGTCAGCCGGTACCATGAGGTACACAGACAGGTGTCAGCCGGTACCCTGAAGTATATAGACACAGACAGGTGTCAGCCGGTACTCTGAGGTACACAGACAGGTGTCAGCCGGTACCATGAGGTACACAGACAGGTGTCAGCCGGTACCCTGAAGTACACAGACAGGTGTCAGCCCGGTACCCTGAGGTACAAGACAGGTGTCAGCCGGTACCCTGAGGTACACAGGTACAGACGGGTGTCACTGACAAAGACCGTCCACCCGTCAGTTCTTGCCGTACCGTATGCATGGACTGTATCGTGCTACACGCAAATATTGTAAGTATAGGAAACAAGGAAGTTGCATTTACTTCTCAAGGTAGTTAACCGTAAAAGCAGAACTGGGAGAGGCTAATCCGGTCAGTCAAACGTGCACTACAGACGATTATCGGGCGACAAGCGCTGACGGATGAGATTCTGATGACCTCCTTGACTGCAGTAGAGGCGCTTCTGAATAGTCGACCGCATACTCATGTCAGTGACGACCCTGAGGACTTTGAAGCTCTGGCCCCGAATCTTTTCTTATCGGGCGCGCTTCTCCGAATCTTCCGCCAGGAATTGGCGAACTGACTCAGACTTCACGTCCAGGAAGCGTGTCATGGTCAACGACTAGTGGACCATTTCTGGCGACGCGCTGTGGTACCACCTCTATCAGAACGCACCATACCAAAAACAAAATTAGTTTGATGGACCTATCCAATGGTGAAAACCCAATATCAATCAGATCAGTGGTTGCAAAGTTATTAGTTTCCGAAAAGCGTCTGTATGGCCGGGTCGGGCCGACTCGGGCTGGGTCAAATGTAAATGTGTCTAGTAAGTTGCCGAGAAACCTCACGGGCGCTTCGCACTCGCTCGGTAACAATGTCATCCATCCTCGGCCAAATAATAAAAAAAAAAGTTTATCAGAGGGTGTTTTAGTTCCTTTGGCGGATGGGTATTTTTCACGAGCTCTCCTTATTTTTCCATAAAATGAATGATCGTTGAAATTCAAGCAACGATAGATTTTAATTGATTTGCCCATTGATTCGTCGTCTTCGTCCTTTTAATTGATTCGTTGTTTGTTATAGGAATTGATACGTCGTCTCCGTCATTTACTGTGTTCGTTGGTTCGTAGCAGAGACCCGGGAACGATTTTAAAGTTTGGGGGAGGCAAAACTAATTTTGACTGGCCACCCATTTTTCTTCGCGGATTTTGACTTTCGCTTCATCTGGAACCCTACGGGGACTTTCATAATTAATGCCAATTTTAAAATGAAAAGAATGAAAAGAATGAAAAGAAATACATTTTAATACTTCATAATTATATATTACCATGATCGTAAAACAATAAGGTTTGCATTCATAATAATATCGGCCAGGTATATTTTATCAGCTTTCAACACTGGTGCCGTTTTTGCGGCAGCATATTTCGGCTCTTCGCTGAAAGATATGTCGCACCGCACGCCTGATATCTTCCGGTTAGGACCATCGAGCGAAGCCCTTCACGGGCGTCCACGATTCACGGAGTGTTGCAGTTTTTTTTTGTTAATTCCGTGAACACCACCGACCAGAACCAGTAGTCCGGGGGAAATAGGTCTGGACTGCGAGAGGGCCACGTCCGATCGGTCAGGCGGCTGATGGCATGTCCGTCAAATACCTATATCTGTCAACGACAGCCGCACTGCTGCTGTCTGTGCACTGGGGGTCTACGGCACCATCTTGCTGCATCAAGAGACGGTCTCTTCTGACCTTTTGGCATACCTGAGGTCAGAGCACATCTTGGAGAAGCTTCAGGTCCACGACAAATTGTATACAGATGTAACACCCTGCTGGCGCTGACTAGTATTGAGATTGCGGCCAAAATACAGTTCTCAAATTTCCAATTTGGCGCTTAAATTTCAGCACAGATGCGTTCTTTTGTGTGTTTGTTCTGACCATGGCCCAATGAACCCGTAGAAAAACTGACACGATAAACATGAAGACATCTTCATAAGCAAATGACAGCGCTCCTCACAAAATTCCACTTAAGTCTTCTTTCTGAAGTTTTTTATAAAACAATAGGTAGGTACTCAGCACACTCCTATCATGCCTGCCCCCGCCTTGGGGTCAGTCACTGGCAGCTCTCTGCACTTTGAGTCGTCATGACCAGAGACGGATTCAAGAGCGAGTAATCGTGAATCATGTCATGACCCCCCCCCCCTCTACCCACTCCCCCAATGAAACAACTTATATATATCGGTCGGAAATAACCACACTGGATTTTATAGAAGACCTAAGTAACTACTACTAAGGCAAGATTGTTTTAAATAATTTCGTAATGCATTATGAAGCCAAATCCAATAAGTGATCAACGCAAGTTTACAGAAGCGTGCAAGGGCAATTGTCGAAAATACCTACATCCAAAACCAACGTGTTTTGTTTTTGGATGGATGGGATATCGGGCTATTACGATATAATTAACGGTGAACTGAGTCGAGGCAAAATTGGTTCAGAAGTCTTTTTACTTTTAAGATTAGCATCGAAACACTCTGCCTCCAGATCATCAGGAATGAAGAGTTTTGGGGACAGTGAGGAGACTTAGCAATCTATGCCACATCCCATACCATGTCACATATTTGTCATCATAATTCAATGTTTCAGGTCACGTGTTACTGTAATGCCTAACTTCCCGTGAAAAATAAAACACTTTTTGGAGAATGATAAGATCAGCCACACCAAATTTGGGAGAGTTTATTCGATGAATCGAAAAATGTGTCAATTTTCTTCAGATTTCAGGCGTTTTGGGTGCCAAACGGTCCAAAAGCTGGAGAAGGGAGGGCAAGCACCCCCTTCCTCCCTCCCCCTCTGTTCCCGAGCCTATGAAGAGGGCATGGCCCCAAAGACGCCTGAAATCTGAAGAAAAGTGACACATTTTTTTATTGAAAAGTAATTCCAATGAACTTTAACTAAAAACGTTTGTTTTAAATAACCTATTATACCTAATAACCTAAATAACCTTACATACCTAAGGAAGCGAAATCTGTCAAGTGCTTATGGTAATCCGAGACTTTGTGTGGGATTTGGCCCCTAAACCATCTTTTTGTGGTTCTGGGTCCGTCCTTGAACAATGACGCGTCCAGCAGACAAAGTTGGTAAGGCAATTATTGCCCAACCACCTTTGTTTTTGGCCCCACCAACGTTGTATTTGACACAAAATTGCTCAATTTGAAGGCATTTTACCGTTAAAGAAGAGTTTTGTTTTCAGCTAGGAACCCAACAAGTTGAAAAAATGTAATTATCCAGCTCTGAATCTCACAATTTGCTCCACCAACTTCTTTGGAAACGCTTCTGCCATGACCGCTACCATTTTGTTTTGCTCGCAGGGGCGTCGCCACACAATTATGAGTGTGGGGGGAGGGCAGCCAGGTTTGACTCCCCCCTCTCATAAGGACTGATGTTAAAATCATGCTAATCTAGGGGGCAAAGCGATCCTGTGGGTCCGCCCCCCCCCCCCCCCCCGTGGAGACGTCCCTGGTTTTTCGCATCAGGTTTCTTATACAGAACCTCGCTGACAAAGGGAAAAATTAAGGTAAACATTAGTAAAAGTGTGATGTTTGCAGAATTTTGCAAATAAACTCAAATTTTCGATGTCTTATATGAAAAATAAGCTCTTTTTACGGAACGTTACGATAAGCCACGCCAAATTTGGGGTGGGGCGCCGCCGCCGCCCCCCGGTCCCGAAGTTGGGGGAGAGGGGAGGGCAAGCGTCCCCTCTGCCCCCCCCCCCCCCCATGTTCCCTGGCCTATGGTTCGTAGCAAGGTGTGCTCAAGTCAATATATTGTTTGATTATTTCTTAATTTAATCTTTGTTATTTCCATTATTATAAAACGATGGTACTCCGGTTATAACATTTACCAAATACATTGTTCCCGATCAGAAAAGACATTAATTAATGCTAAGCTCACCAAAGCCGAACACGCAGGCGTTTCAAACGTATGTACTCCTACAACGACGGTTTTCTCAAACTGGAAAGCTTTCGCTAATGAGCTATGCAATTACATTGGGCTAAATGATATCGTGTCCCCTGATATAAATAAGCGGCGCGATTGGTTCCAGTTCAGCCACCAAATGCCTCAGGGTGTTACAATGTCACGGGACAAGGAAAATTAAACGAGGAGCCCGATCCCCAGCCGCTGGAGTGTCGGCAGGGCCGCGCGATAGGCCAACATAATCACTGCTGAGCCACATTCCAGCCGAGAGGCCGTTAACCACACGGTCGCTGAGCCGGCTGAGATGAAACGCACCTCCGGACCGGACCGGGTGCTGACCGGAAGACGACGCCTTTCTGCTCCGAGGACGGCTCTCCCGGACCGGACCGGGTGCTGACCGGAAGACGACGCCTTTCTGCTCAGAGGACGGCTCTCCCGGACCGGATCGAGTGCTGACCGGAAGACGACGCCTTTCTGCTCCGAGGACGGCTCTCCCGGACCGGACCGGGTGCTGACCGGAAGACGACGCCTTTCTGCTCCGAGGACGGCTCTCCCGGGCGGGAGCGAGCATCGCGAGCCTCTGTCGCGCTGCCCTGGTGTGACAGGTACAGTAAATACTGCACTGTCCACACGACTGGTGTCGATTCGATGCCAACGCCGGGCTTTGATGTTGACACCGGAAATCCGATGCTAACACCGGGTTTCCGCCGACGCGACGGCAGTTATGTTCATCGCGCCATGCTACCGATCGCCATATGGCTGGCAGCACCATGCCGCGCCGATCACCACATGTCTGCCGATATCGGCTTAAAGGGAGTGTGTCTACTTGGAATGTCAAACAAATAATTATTACGGTAAGAAGCTATTGGTGTGATTGTCCGATACGATAAAATTGACATCTGGAGCCCATTTAGTTTAATTTTCACTTACATTCTTTTTTTTTTTTTTTTTTTTTGATATCGATAAAACGATCGCCACTATAATAAAAGGGAAGAAGATGTTATGTAAAACGGCGCACCTAAGACAATAAACAATATATACGAACAATGGGTGCGATCGGCAACACGACGAATTCGCTCTCCGACGAATCCAACGAATTCGCTATCCGATGAATTCGCTGTCTCGTGCGTTCTGTAACAACAAAATTATCCGCCGGTTTTGTCACTGCTGCACCGTGTCATGGTTTGTGTAGTTATAGGGCCTTGGTTTGTGTGGTTATTTTACTTGTTTTCAGAAAGCACGGTACTTTGAACTTTGTCAGTACTCAGCAACACTGCAGTCAATACAGCAATACTGCAGATCACGTTATGGCACACTGCAAAAGAAATTAGCCCTCCCGACGACTGGTTTAGAAATTCGCGCTCTGACAGAGCGAATTCGTCGGGCGAATTCGCTCGTTTGCAGATTCGTCGTGTTGCCGCACACAAACTGAGCGAATATTCGGCGTCCGACGAATCACCGACGAATTCGTTGTGATTACGGCGAATTCGTCGTGTTGCCGATCGCACCCAATGTTAACAAACCGTCGAAAAGGAAAATGGCCGTCGAGGCTCTGTTCGACAGAGCTGCTATCAGCGCTCACGAGCTGTTTTGTCGAAATGCTATTGGCCGGCGCTAACGAAATGCTAGCGAAATTGTATCGATATTTCGATATTAGCAATGCTTCTAGTAGTGGTAAGCCCTCTGGAGCCTACCCGACAACTTTTTGCTACCAGCCAGTTCCTGAGGTCTTTGGAATATCTCAGCAACTAGTGTGAATCTGGAAAAATTAAAGGCATGACTCGATTCAGAAAATTATGTTCCATAAACCAGTGTCAATAACCCCAAATAAGCGATGTGAGTAGACACACTCCGTTTAATGTCAATTGACACGGTACGAGGGGCGCCGAGCTGGACCCGCGGCTCAGGGCGACCCGCGGGACGCCGATCCTCGTCCAGCATCGATGGCCGGAACAGGGCCGTGACGCGGAAGGGCCGCCGTCTGAGGAAACCTGAGGCTGCGGGTGATCCGCCGGGAATACGACGAGGGGGCTGAACACGCCGTAACTCGTGCGGGATTCCGCGCATCCGAGCTTCATGCTATCGAAACGCTGCAGCTGAATTATTTGACCGAATATGTGCAATGGCAAAAAAATTAAATAAATAAAGGTCGGAGAAAGTCAGCATGTTTCAAAGGAAATACACGACTCATCCAAAACACTGACCAAGTGGGGTGTTGGAAACATTAATTTGAATGACACTGAAATGGCTGGTCAACATCTGTGCGTCCTCCCACACGGGCACCGCTGCGGCAGCAGGCGACCTATGACCCCTGCCCTGGAGATGGATGGGCCATGTTCTGGACAGCGGCCAGCCTGTGACATGAAGCCCGTCCGAAGTCTCACAGGGCGGCTACACGGCCGAAACGCTCTCAGTGACATTCTGAGAGCGCGCTCAGTGACATTCAGCCGACTTTCTCAACAGGTCACGGTACAGGGCCGGAGCCACACCCCGTGTCCCGTGTCTCCGTGTCCGTGAGTATGACCTGAGGGAAATGTCCGCAATGGCCCCGGCACCGCGGCAGATGCTTCATTAGGGTGTCCCAAAAAAAACACCCTTTCGTCGATGCAAGCTTACCAATTGACACGGCGTCCTCCTCTACGCCAATAACAAGCATGCCAAATTTAATTGCGATCCTTTGAGTTTTGGTCCCCCCGGCCTCCAAAAGTCAGTGACCCTACCTAAAAGGTCCAAAACCAACGTTGTAAAGACCTCCGCGTGTGCTCATTTGAAAGCTCGTGTTGAGTAGAATACACTTTTATACAGTCTAAATTTAATAGTTTTCGTTCTATGAGTCATAAATCAATACCGAAACCAAGCTTTTGTGTAGGTACACTGTCCCTACCTAAAGCGTTTAGCGTTTAGCGTTTAAGCGTTTTTTGGTAGAGGTTTATGACTCATAGAACGAAAACGATCAAATTTAGAGCATTTCGACTGTATACAAGTGTATTCTAATCAACAAGAGCTTTCAAATGAGCACACGCGGAGGTCTGTACGACGACTTTGATTTTCGACCTTTTGGGTAGGGGTCAGTAGGGGTCTTTTGGGTGAGACTTTTGGATGCCCGGGGAGGAGCAAAACTCAAACAATCGCAATTAAATTTGGCATACTTGTTATTGGCCTAGAGGAGAACGCCGTGCCAATTGACAAGGCGGAATGGGATAAGGTTTTAGTAATTGAAGGGAGACAGGGTTTCAAATATGTACCAACTGTATGTCAAGAAGAGCACAAAGAGCTAAAGAAAGTCATTCACATGGTTTATGAAACCGTTTGTGAAATGATCGGCGTCGAATGCGAGCGATGTGAGGGAAACCACGTGACCTTATCAGAGTCGGCGACTGGCGAGGCTCGGACGTGTCCGCTGGGCGCCGGTGCTGTTTAGTGTGTCACTGCGCTGTGCAATTAATTGTCACTGCGCGCTTCTTCATTTTGTATTTTTCATTTGAAAAAGCTTTTATTTTGTCAGATATAAGACAATCGGGAAAAATACCGACAAAAGACACGCAACAGCTTAACCCTATTTGTAACAGGGGGAGGGGCGGATTCCGCCCCCCCCCCCCGAAGATCTCGTGATCTACCGGTCCGATTTTCACAAATCAAAAGGTGTTTGATTCCCCTCAACCTGATCTACATTTATTTATACAAAAATCCAACATCTATGAAAGGGGGCAACAGGGGGGCAAAACGTTACATTTTAGGGGTATTTTTGATTGAACACAGGCGTGATGTTATTCAACCGATTGTCATGTAATCAACGGGAATCGATAACAATTTAGTTGGAAATTCATATGTATTGGTGATATAGTCAATATATTAAAGGGAATGTTTCACCTTTCTGAAAGTTGTCAAATATACGCTGGTTGTAGTCGAAAATATGAAGTGCTGCTGAAAACGATGGTGATATTTTTCACTCGAAAAGTCATTTAATTGTATACAAATTAAGTTATTCAACTTGGGATGATGTCATTATTTAGCTATAGACCGCCGCTGATTGGCTGACAAAGTGGGATTAGCTGAAAAAATGTCTGTCCGCCAATCAGCGGCGGGACTAGCCTAGACCCCATTTTGCAAATAAGAAATTAAATTGCTTAAAAACGGCTAAGTTTTAGGGAAAATGACCCTAGTATTTTCGACATTTAAATAAAGGCCAAAGGTAATGGCTATATCAGTTCAAAACCAATACAAAGGTGAAACATTCCCTTTAATGAGAAAATGAAACAAAAGAGACAACAGTTTCCGGCGTAGCCCATCCTCAGGTCAGGACCTGAGGACCTGAGGCTAGGCTACGCCTGACACTGTCGTCTCTTTTGACAACAGTTTCCGGCGTAGCCCATCCTCGGGTCAGGACCTGAGGACCTGAGGCTAGGCTACGCCTGACACTGTCGTCTCTTTTGTCAACAGTTTCAGGCGTAGCCCATCCTCAGGTCAGGACCTGAGGACCTGAGGCTAGGCTACGCCTGACACTGTCGTCTCTTTTGACAACAGTTTCCGGCGTAGCCCATCCTCGGGTCAGGACCTGAGGACCTGAGGCTAGGCTACGCCTGACACTGTCGTCTCTTTTGTCAACAGTTTCCGGCGTAGCCCATCCTCAGGTCAGGACCTGAGGACCTGAGGCTAGGCTACGCCTGACACTGTCGTCTCTTTTGTCAACAGTTTCAGGCGTAGCCCATCCTCAGGTCAGGACCTGAGGACCTGAGGCTAGGCTACGCCTGACACTGTCGTCTCTTTTGTCAACAGTTTCAGGCGTAGCCCATCCTCAGGTCAGGACCTGAGGACCTGAGGCTAGGCTACGCCTGACACTGTCGTCTCTTTTGCCAACAGTTTCAGGCGTAGCCCATCCTCAGGTCAGGACCTGAGGACCTGAGGCTACGCTACGCCTGACACTGTCGTCTCTTTTGTCAACAGTTTCAGGCGTAGCCCATCCTCGGGTCAGGACCTGAGGACCTGAGGCTAGGCTACGCCTGACACTGTCGTCTCTTTTGTCAACAGTTTCAGGCGTAGCCTATCCTCAGGTCAGGACCTGAGGACCTGAGGCTACGCTACGCCTGACACTGTCGTCTCTTTTGACAACAGTTTCAGGCGTAGCCCATCCTCAGGTCAGGACCTGAGGACCTGAGGCTAGGCTACGCCTGACACTGTCGTCTCTTTTGTCAACAGTTTCAGGCGTAGCCCATCCTCGGGTCAGGACCTGAGGACCTGAGGCTAGGCTACGCCTGACACTGGCGTCTCTTTTGTTTCATTTTCTCATTAATACATCAAATAGTATGAGGATGTGGTTTTTATTGATTCTTTTTTACATTATGAGCCTAAAAAAGCGTTATCCAACATAATTCAACAAAAGTGTATTGGTGATATTTTACAATTCGAAATTCATAGGTGTCGCCAGGACGTTCAAAATGAACCCTCCGCCAAAGAACCCTCCACAAAACCGGGCCCTGGAACCGCTCATGCGCATGCCATGTACTCAAAATTTGGACAATACGCGGGCATCAATTTTAGCCAAAGTCAGAAAGTTTTAAGTTTCAAGGTTTCTCCCAGTCATCCCGGAGATATCAGCGACAAACCTGAGGGGGGGGGGGGGTGGCGAATCCCCCCCCCCCCCCCCGTTACAAATAGGGTTAAATGTTCACCAAGCTCAGCGAACAAAGTCAGACGATAAAATATCGGCGCGATTTGCCGAAAACGATCCACTGAGCCCTCTGCCAAGCTGCGACACATTATCTCTCCCCTGCCTTGTGAAATCCTCTTCTGCGCTTGAAAACAATCTCACATGACTGCGCAGCCAGTCTCCACTCAGTCAAGCCGTGCCGTGACCGGATACGCTTTACAATAACACAATAATCTCCGTCGTGAGTCTCCACTCAGCCCAGCCATACCGTGACCGGAGTCGCTTTACAATAACACAATAATCTCCGTCGTGAGTCTTTGCTCAGCCCAGCCATACCGTGACCGGAGTCGCTTTACAATAACACAATAATCTCCGTCGTGAGTCTTTGCTCAGCCCAGCCATACCGTGACCGGAGCCGGATGGCCACACAAGCGTCCGTCGCAGTACAGCGCGGCATAAACTCCGGCCATGAGCCCCTCCCGGTATGGCTGAACAGTCCAACTTTGCTCAGCCAAACCATACCGTGACCGGATGACTACACAATAAACGTTCGTCGTATCGCGACATAAACCGTGGCCGCGGCCCGGGCAATTAAATGCTTCTGAGAACGTCTCACTGGGTGGTCCTCAGACCCGCTCCCAGTCGGTTAGATGCACACCAGTGGCCGTGCCGCCGACCTCTCCCGACGTCCGACTCCGATATATCTGACGGGGTCAGCCGAGCGTGGCAGTATCGCTTTGTCGTCCGCTGATATAGGTACTGGCAGCAGCTGGGCAGCCGAGTATCAGCGCAAGATTAGCTCATGGTACAATGAGTTTGAAACAGTTCAGGATATTCAGTCATGGTTAAACTTCACTCAAGAGGACCAGCTGAACTGCTTTCAACAGGAGCACTGGACAGCCATACGAGGGACCTTGGCCGGTTATTACTCCAGCGGCCCTCGCTGCCCTCCTGGTAATGCTCTGTTCATGTCCATTAGGCCGCTTCCCAGGAAGAGTCCGGACGTCAGCACGGTGGACACTGTCATTTGTACGGTCGCGGAACGAGGCCACAGGTCGCCCGCCGTATTTCCTCCAGGGATAGGGCGTGATGAAATGGGCTCAGTCATCACCATAAGATAACCCCAGGCTATAATTCCTATATGAACTGAATTTCATGTTTTCTAACCACATTCATGTTTCTCACTGGGAAAGCCAGCTCCAGAATAGGTCGTCTTTAATTGAAAACCAACCAACTAACAGAAGTCATAGGTGATCACGAATTTGCTTAACTACTGCACACGCTGCCGCTGTCCCTGTACCCCCATCTCAACACAGCCGATACCTATTCGTTCACAGCCGATACCTATTCGTTCGCAGCCGATACCCATTCGTTCGCAGCCGATACCTATTCGTTCGCAGCCGATACCTATTCGTTCACAGCCGATACCTATTCGTTCGCAGCCGATACATATTCGTTCGCAGCCGATACCTATTCGTTCACAGCCGATACCTATTCGTTCGCAGCCGAGACCTATTTGTTCGCAGCCGATCCTATACCGTTCGCTATCCGCCAGGCATATCTGTCTGCACTTGCAGCGTCTTTTCTCGCACACGTGATACGAATGAAGCCCTCGGATGCACCGGAGTAGGAGCACTGAAGCGGAGCTCCTGCTGAACAGCATCATTATTTACTCTGACAGCAGCCGCCCAGAGACAGCAGCTGCCGCCCAGACAGCAGCTGCCGCCCAGAGACAGCAGCTGCCCTGCCATGCGACAACAGCCAGCAGGAGACAAAGACGCTGTCTGAGCCGTGCAGGCCTTCCTGTGCGCTGTTTTCTCACCGCTGACCACGGGTGGAGTTTTCTATTCAAATGGTGGGGCCACTGCCCCACCAACTTTGAGTTTGGCCCCCACCAACTTTTGTCCGATTTGAAGGTTCCTGGTGTTAAAATTGTCATTTTTTTACCCCAACCATGCAAAACCAATATGACATTTTACCCACCAACTTTTCCTGAAAAGCTCCACCGATGTCGCTGACACGTGGCAGCTGAGCAGTCGTGAGCCGGGGTAAATATGGCAGCAACTAGCAAGTACCTACAACATAACCTGGTGAGGCCTGAACTCTTGGGTGGAAACAGACCATTACGTAAGTATTATTTGTCAACCGCGTTCAGGCTTGGTGGTATGATCTTCCTGCAAAATAGTATGCGTTTCAGTTGTCATGGTACGTTTTAGCACTTTAATACGATGTAGCGTTACTGTTAAGCCCACTTCAGCGACACTGCTGAGACGCGGAGCGGTGCCAGGGTACGGTGTCAGGCTGCAGAGTTGGAGCGCTCAATGCCGGATCGGTACTGCCTCCAGCGCTCTGCCGTACCAGGCGGCGCCGGGGCGGTGAGCATCGCTTCCACCGCCTCCCGCCGCCTCCCGCCGCCGCCAGTCAGACCGCCCACCGCCTCCCACCGCCTCCCGCCGCCGCCGTCAACATATTGGCCCGACACACACTGATCGTGACTGGAGGGACGGCAGAGGCTGCCTCGAACGGTGACTGTGGGCGCGCGCCGTGCCGTGCCGTGCCGTGCTGGTCTGGAATCAGGCTGGCGGAGGCTCCAGCCTCCCGAGACCTCTCCATAGCCAGCCTACCAGCCGGTGGCAGCACTGAGTCGCATGTCGTGTCAATGGCCTCTCCATAGCCAGCCTACCCGCCGGTGGCAGCACTGAGTCGCATGTCGTGTCAATGGCCTCTCCATAGCCAGCCTACCAGCCGGTGGCAGCACTGAGTCGCATGTCGTGTCAATGGCCTCTCCATAGCCAGCCTACCCGCCGGTGGCAGCACTGAGTCGCATGTCGTGTCAATGGCCTCTCCATAGCCAGCCTACCCGCCGGTGGCAGCACTGAGTCGCATGTCGTGTCAATGGCCTCTCCATAGCCAGCCTACCCGCCGGTGGCAGCACTGAGTCGCATGTCGTGTCAATGGCCTCTCCATAGCCAGCCTACCAGCCGGTGGCAGCACCGAGTCGCATGTCGTGTCAATGGCCTCTCCATAGCCAGCCTACCAGCCGGTGGCAGCACTGAGTCGCATGTCGTGTCAATGGCCTCTCCATAGCCAGCCTACCCGCCGGTGGCAGCACTGAGTCGCATGTCGTGTCAATGGCCTCTCCATAGCCAGCCTACCCGCCGGTGGCAGCACTGAGTCGCATGTCGTGTCAATGGCCTCTCCATAGCCAGCCTACCCGCCGGTGGCAGCACTGAGTCGCATGTCGTGTCAATGGCCTCTCCATAGCCAGCCTACCCGCCGGTGGCAGCACTGAGTCGCATGTCGTGTCAATGGCCTCTCCATAGCCAGCCTACCCGCCGGTGGCAGCACTGAGTCGCATGTCGTGTCAATGTCAGGATAGGGATTAGTCTTACTAAGTCGTGGTGGGTCGCACATATAAAGCGACCGCGACGACATGACTCTGAGCTGATGTCAGCTCATATTTTCGCATCTTAATAAAAGGCAGATTTGTGGGTTATTCGTGGGCAAAAAGATTTATGGTTTAATATAAGGGAGGCGTGACTAAGCATCGTCTTAATTTATGTACTTTGAGGCTGTTCAATATTGCCTTCGTAATGAACTTGGCCCGCGTGTTCTCCGTAAATACACGTCCTCCCCATCCCACATGACTTCAGTGTCGCAGAGAACGCGTGTGACAGCTGCATCGACAAATAACAGCCCGGAGAGCGGGACACGTCCGTCGTCTACAGGTGCCGTGCGACGCCGGCGGTGTGGAACCCAGTCAGAATTAACTGGGTATCGACCACGGGTGCAGGGCGCGCGGCCGTGCCACAACAGAGGCTATTGGTCAGGCGGCCGACTTCGCCGTCATCTTCTGGTGCAGGGCGCGCGGCCGTGCCACAACAGAGGCTATTGGTCCAGCGGCCGACTTCGCCGTCATCTTCGGAGTCATCTTCTGACTTCGCCGTCATCTTCGGAGCCTATTCGCCGTCATCTTCGGAGTCATCTTCTGACCTCGCCGTCATCTTCGGAGCCTATTCGCCGTCATCTTCGGAGTCATCTTCTGACCTCGCCATCATCTTCGGAGCCTATTCGCCGTCATCTTCGGAGTCATCTTCTGACTTCGCCGTCATCTTCGGAGCCTATTCGCCGTCATCTTCGGAGTCATCTTCTGACCTCGCCGTCATCTTCGGAGCCTATTCGCCGTCATCTTCGGAGCCATCTTCTGACCTCGCCGTCATCTTCGGAGTCATCTTCTGACCTCGCCGTCATCTTCGGAGCCTATAGGTGGCGAGAGGCACGCGGCGGGAGCGAACAATACGTGTGTTCGACATGTTTCACAGATTTACCGCTGATGTCGGCGCACGAAGATATCCAAGCGATTTAAAAACAGGACTCATATCATCGATAAATATCGTACCATCGCTGCTAGATAAGTAGTCGTGATGCAATATTGTGAATCTCATAGCGTCAATGTGCATCACCTCAAGGCTCAAAACCCGCGCTATCTGAATGTCATGCGCCGAAGGCTGACGTTATCGTCCGCCGGCCTCAGCCCCCCCCCCCCCCCCTAAAAAAACGCACAGAAGCATCCGGCCAGGAACTCTTCCACAGGCCCACAGATCATTGGAGTCGCTGGTCGTCGGAGGCGCGGATAAGTAGTTTAAGTAAAGGAGAGCAGAAATAGAGAAGACGCGAAGACTGTGTAGTTTACTCGCCGACAAGTGGTCGCGACTCACCTGCGAACTGCTCGATCGTCCCGCTGACGGCGCCGTCGGTCTCTTGTCCGTGTCTGTTGGCCGTTTTAGCGCCGACGCTGCAGCTGCTGCCGTGCGTCCGGCGGCCAGCGGCCGGCTCAGCCCGGCCGACCCTCCTGCGCCCACCGGTCGCGCTGGCACTGACCGTCCTGCCCCCGCCGGCCGCGCCGGGGCAGACCCTGCTGCCCCTGCCTGCCGAGACGCAGCCGGGGCTCGGGCCGAGACGGAGGGCCGCGGTGCCGCCGCTGAGCGCGGTTTGAACAGGGGCACGACTCGGGCTGGACGCGGAGAGGAGGGCGTAGCCGCGGTGTCGCCAGTGTCACCGGCGGGGGACGAAGCGGCCGAGCAGGAGGCCACCTGACCGGGTCTCGGAGAGCGCGGCAGCAGGCCGGACCGGCTGCTCAGTCCGCCGACTGCAGTCGGCACGGAGAGGGGCGCCGCTGATCGGAACGCGGCACCCGGAGACGGGGCTGAGCTGACCGGCGGCGGCGGACGGCTGGTCGGCTGAGGGCGGAGTGGACCGGCACCGGAGACGTGCGAGGAAGGCGTCTGTTGACCTCCGCCCGCCACAGCCGCTGGCGGAGCGGCCCTCGGCGGCGGCGGACGGGCGGATGGGCTGGCAGCGGGGGTCTGACCGACTCCGGGCGGCCGTGGCGGAGGCTCTCTGGCCCTCGGACCCTCGGACCCGGTGGCGGCGGTGGCGGCGGTGGTGGCCCACTGCTGGACCGGGGGTCCCGGTCGGGCGGCCGCTGCCGGGTCCGGCGTGGGCACCAGACTGACGTGACGCGTCGCCGCTGGCGGCTGGCGGGTGACTGGCACGCTCGACAGATTCGGTCGGACGTCAGTCTGCAGCTGGAGGTCACGACGGGTCAGTCAGCTGCCAATGGCGCACACTCGGTCACCAGCGGACATTTAGCGAACGATTCGTGTACTTACAAACGCGGGGAGACATGACGTTTAGACGGGAGGGAATGTGTATGTGGGACAGAACGTTTTAGATGCACAGCGGGTGACTTTAAAATACAGGAGAGTTAGTTTACCGGAGCTCGTAACTAAGCTTCCGGAAGACAAATCTTCGGGTTCTACGCTTCGGCCATCGACCGAGAACCGCTGTCAGACCAAGTCAAAGACAATGCCGTCCTTGAACGATCGGCGCGGAACATTGAGTGATGGGAACCAGCCGTAGCCGCTGACAGGCAAGTGACGAGACATGATGAAGTTTGCATTAGGCAGCAGTTATAAGCATGCGTGAACCAGGAACTGTTCAACTGAGCACACACATCTACGATACTTAACCCGGCATTGGCTGGGCTGGGGCATTGGCTGGGGTTGTACTTTTTCGCCCCCCCCCCTGGTTATCTTCTGAACCAATAACCGTACCGAAACGCGCAAGGCGGCAATCGAAAGCTCTCAATGAGACGCATCTAAAACATACACAAATTTTTCCAAATAAGGTCACTTGTCAGGTCACGGTCAGGTCAAAGGTAAAAATTGAGATATTTGAGTTTTTAGGCCATACTTTCCATCCAAAGCCTTAGATTGCGACTATTATCGCACAAAGTGCTCTCAAAGGTATAATACATATACCACATAAGCATAGGTGAAATTGTAAGCAAAGGTCAAGGTCAGGTCACAAAAGGTCACAGGTCTACGAAATCCATGCGACACATGTATGGATTATTTTACACGTAAAATTCGATAGTAGCAGTCATTTTCATAACTTGACAACATATAAGGTCAAGGTCAGGTCACATAAGGTCAAAATGTGAAAATTATAAATCTAAATAAAAAAGGCATGTGTTGTTGACCAGTTTTGTCTCAGAAATACAGTCCTGGCATTTATTTGTTTGTATCTGGTCACTAAAAGCCAATAAACGCAATTTCAAAATATGACGTCATATGAAATATGACGTCATATGAAAACACTCATACGTAGGGAGCGATAAGTCAGTCAAAAATAAAGATATTGCTTTTAAATTTGGTTGGGTATTGTCCACATGTGGTTCTTTAACATATCTTCCGGTTTTTTGAAAATGTTTGAAAATATTGATTTTGAGGGCATTTTTGTAATACAAAAGTCGTTTTTTTAAATGTCAAAAACAACATTTACAAAAATCCGAGATAGCCATTTTGTAGCCCTTGCCATTTGCTATCTTTTGACGTTTTTCGATTGCATTTTGCTTCAAATATGGCATTTGTAAAGGCCTGCTAACGTTTAGCTAATTTGTGTGGCAAACTCGTGTGTAGTGACATCAGTAAATTCGCTATATTTCGAAATAAAAATCGACGAAATTTGTTTCATTTTTGCACAGAAGACGTATAATTGATGGAGGAGAAGGTACCTGAAGTTTCACGTCAATAACGCTTTTAGTTTTTGAGCTATTGCGAAAGTTCGTCAGGGGGAGACCCCCCCCCCCCCCCCCCCAGCGGGTTAAAGCAAGGGCGGATCCAGGGGGGGGGGGCGAACGGGGCCATGCCCCCCCCCCCCAGCCTGTTTAAGGGGGGCAAACTATGTTTTGCCCCCCCCCCCCCAAGACGTGAAGTCTAATACATGCTATATTCGCGTTTTTTAAAACGGTACTGGGCATCCCAAAATTGCAGCAGTAAAAATCCAGCTAGCCACAGTAAAAAACTGTACAATTTCGCGCTGCTTCGCGGCATGACACAAGTTTCGCAATTGCATACACAAACTTTGCTAATTAATTCCATTAAGTGTCTTGCAGAGGCTCTCCTTGGCGGTAATTGCTGGCCCCAGGGCCAACTCTCTTCATAAAATATTAACTTTAAAGCGGGCTACATGTTTAGCTAGTCTGCCGAGTTCCGAAAAAGGCGACGCGAACGCAAAGACGCGGACCTCGGCAACCGGAAGCTGCTGCAGCGGTGCCCAACTTGCTGGCCCGAAGATCTAATAGTGGGGACCAGGCCAGGACTATCTCCCCAAGCCATCTCCCCCGGCTCCTTCAGATCCACAGGGACCATTTATGCGCGGAAATGTCGGCCTGCCTCTTGCTACTTTGAAACCATTTGCATGTTACTAGTTGTTTGTTACAGTTTGGTACATAGGTATGTATACAGACTACAGTTATTATTATCATATGTACTATTGAGCGCAGACTGCCACCGGTCATCGTGATTTACTATCCGAGGCTAATGTATACGAAAAACTACCTTCATTCCAACATTTGTCATCATACCGAGATGTGCAACCAGGAAAAGGGGTTACCTGAGGCTTGGCTCCACTCACGGTCTGGTTCCAATATTAAAATTGCGTTTTCCACGACCTAAAATTAAAATGTTCACGCCGCTTCGCGGCGTCACATCAGTGGCCATCGTCATAACGAAGCCATAGTCATCGTCTTCGTTTCGTCGTAACGCTGAATTGAATGAATCAATAATCCCCCCCCCCTCGGCCCACTCATAGCGTAACCGTGCAAGTAGCCGAGATAGCGCCACTTAGGTCACACCTATTAGCGCCGCGGGGCCCATCATGACGTCACATGACACGGGTCACCCACCAATCAATGGAGTATTGACCAGCACTGGACATACAAACTAACCTGCCGCCAGCCGACCTACACTGTCCAGCGGCCGGCGGTCGTATCAGACCGTGTTTAACGAACGACATCGATCGGGGAGGGCGTACAGACACGGCGGCGGGACCGCAGCAGGTGCGAGGCAATCTGCAGGCGTCACGGAACCGGCCAGCGCCACGGCGTACTCTCTCATCAGTGTGTTCAGTGTAAGAACATGCATGCTGCATACGTCTACAGGTGGACCTGTGTGAAACAGCCTGTACAAGTGCACTTGACTCCATGGAGTCTATTGACAGGGTTTCGGACATCGGACCGGCTTCGCGGCCAAGACCAGTCCAAAATAAGTGTTTTTGTTTCACTGCAAAAACAACCTGTCCGGATCAGTTTTGCATGAGGAATTCGAATCTGGAATTAAAAATAGTATGGCATCTATTTGTTTTCTCATCCCGGGAAGGTATCTCCTCGATCGCTTCGCGTCTGCGTGTGGTTGCCTTGTAAAAGAACCCACCGTTTTTACAAAACGCGTTAAATCGGCAGGAAAACCAATAGGAGCTGTAGACAGGATGTTCAGGTACAATAGCTATTGGTTTTCTAGTCGATGTAGACCTTTTAAGAAAAGAAAAACTTTGTGTTTACAAGAGGGTGATTTTTGTACAAGTTGAGGTCAACAACAACACGCGAGCACGAAACAAATGATTGTACCGTCAATATAGCTCGCAGAAGACTGACAATGGCACCATTTTGTTCCTAAGACTTTGCTCAATCGATCCATCTCCAATTTGTACTATTTAGAACCCGGATAAGGGTTGTAGCAGAATGGTTTTATGGGAAATTGTTACTAAACTGGCCTATTCTAATGTAGTTTTTATTCTGGTCGGTTCGGCTAAGATCCAAGGCAGCGTCTACATAAAATGTGGGGAACTAATTGAACCCGATATGCTCTGAAAGCAAATTGAATGAACGAGAGAATGAGCATAGCGTGAACTCCGCCGAACATATCGTTGTGGTGCTACGGCTCTTCGAAGTTGGGCGACCAAATATTTTTCCCATGAAAAAGTTTTTTTTGCGTTTTTCGTATTTTACGCTAAACTATTCACACCCAGAGTAAATATATTTAACTTTTGAGGATAGCAAATGAAAGTCCACTTAATTTACAACATTGTTATGCCCAGTTTGTCAAGATTCGTTCAAAACTGACGCTTGTATATTTTGTTTACACCCGTGTCCGCATAACCGGTCCAGAGTTCGAAACCCTGTCCTATCGGCAATGACAAAGGTTACTCAACTGACAGCATTATTCACACTAAGGTGGGTTCCTCCAGACACCGACCGCCCCCGGCCACACACAAACACCGCACCATGATACGATACACACACACCGCACCACAATGGCTACAAATCACCACACCTGTACACAAACACCGCACCATGATACGATACACACACCGCACCACAATGGCTACAAATCACCGCACCTGTACACAAACACCGCACCATGATACGATACACACACCGCACCACAATGGCTACAAATCACCACACCTGTACACAAGCACCGCACCA
>JAXIVJ010003694.1:0-20000 GCA_036785665.1 Chirona hameri | reverse complement strand
ACCCGGGATGTCCGGGTCAGACATATGATGACCCGGGACGTCCGGGCCATATGACCCGGGATGTCCGGGTCATATGATGACCCGGGACGTCCGGGTCATATGATGACCCGGGATGTCCGGGTCATATGATGACCCTTGATGTCCGGGTTATATGATGACCCGGGATGTCCGGGTCATATGATGACCCGGGACGTCCGTGTCATATGATGACCCGGGATGTCCGGGTCATATGATGACCCTTGATGTCCGGGTCATATGATGACCCGGGACGTCCGTGTCATATGACCCGGGATGTCCGGGTCATATGATGACCCTTGATGTCCGGGTCATATGATGACCCGGGATGTCCGGGTTATATGATGACCCGGGATGTCGGGGTCATATGATGACCCTTGATGTCCGGGTTATATGATGCCCCGGGATGTCCGGGTTATATGATGACCCGGGATGTCCGGGTCATATGATGACCCTTGATGTCCGGGTTATATGATGACCCGGGATGTCCGGGTTATATGATGACCCGGGATGTCCGGGTCATATGATGACCCTTGATGTCCGGGTTATATGATGACCCGGGATGTCCGGGTCATATGATTGCACCGTCAGACCGGCAGCGTGGAGGCCGCCCCGTGCCGCCCCGCGCTGCTCGGGTATCACCAGCCAGCTGGTGCCGGCCGTCAGCTGGTGTCCGGTGCCAGCTGACGGCCGTTTAGATTAGACGGCCGAGCTCTAACGGGCTGCGCGCCATCATCGCAGTTCGGAGACAGGGCAGATATGGTGGTATATCGGTCTGGGATTCAAAGCTCGTGTCGTGGCTGTCTTGAGAGCTTCGAGCTTCTGAAAGTTATAGCTATTTTGTGTCCAATTCTCCAAGGCGGCAAGGGAAATCGAATGTGCCTGTTGGCTGTGCCAGACAGCGGGCGCGCCTTCGGCACGAATTATCGGAGACAGTCTAAGGGTGATGCCATTATCCATCAGCAGTAAAACACGTGCCATATGACAGGAAGTCCTTATCGTGTGCGACTGCTGTAATGGCATGATGATGAAAGGTTGCTGCTTTATGCTATTGCTGTAATTGTGGTGTTCGAGCCCGTGCGTGCGTTCGAGCCCGTCGAGCCCGTTTAATGTACTTTATGAAAATATCGCAGGAGGCACGGATGGGCCATGATATGGAGATTGCATGACATGGAACTGTAAATGTAATGGCAAACACAATAATGTCACGCCCGAATTGCACTCAGAATCGACCCGCCTCGTTCAATACTGGGCAAACACTATCGCAGCCGGGGAAAACCTGCACAGCCAAACCAGTTAAGACTGGTATTCGATAAAGGCCGGAAATTAAGTATTGACACAACACCCTCGACTCCCCGCGCCCGCCACTTCCAAGCCCGTGTTATCAGTGTTACCTGGGCAGAATGTAACACCGACATAAGACCATCACCTGGGCAGAAGGTGACACCGACATAAGACCGTCACCAAGCAGAAGGTGACACCGACATAAGACCGTCACCTGGGCAGAATGTGACACCGACATAAGACCGTCACCTGGGCAGAATGTGACACCGACATAAGACCGTCACCTGGGCAGAATGTAACACCGACATAAGACCATCACCTGGACAGAATGTGACACCGACATAAGACCGTCACCTGGACAGAATGTGACACCGACATAAGACCGTCACCTGGGCAGAATGTGACACCGACATAAGACCATCACCTGGGCAGAATGTAACACCGACATAAGACCGTCACCTGGGCAGAATGTAACACCGACATAAGACCGTCACCTGGGCAGAATGTGACACCGACATAAGACCGTCACCTGGGCAGAATGTAACACCGACATAAGACCGTCACCTGGGCAGAAGGTGACACCGACATAAGACCGTCACCTGGGCAGAATGTGACACCGACATAAGACCGTCACCAAGCAGAAGGTGACACCGACATAAGACCGTCACCTGGGCAGAATGTGACACCGACATAAGACCGTCACCTGGGCAGACACCGACATAAGACCGTCACCTGGGCAGAATGTAACACCGACATAAGACCATCACCTGGACAGAATGTGACACCGACATAAGACCGTCACCTGGGCAGAATGTGACACCGACATAAGACCGTCACCTGGGCAGAATGTAACACCGACATAAGACCATCACCTGGACAGAATGTGACACCGACATAAGACCGTCACCTGGACAGAATGTGACACCGACATAAGACCGTCACCTGGGCAGAATGTGACACCGACATAAGACCATCACCTGGGCAGAATGTGACACCGACATAAGACCGTCACCTGGGCAGAATGTGACACCGACATAAGACCGTCACCTGGGCAGAATGTAACACCGACATAGGACCGTCACCCGGGCAGAATGTAACACCGACATAAGACCGTCACCTGGGCAGAAGGTGACACCGACATAAGACCGTCACCTGGGCAGAATGTGACACCGACATAAGACCGTCACCTGGGCAGAATGTAACACCGACATAAGACCGTCACCTGGGCAGAAGGTGACACCGACATAAGACCGTCACCTGGGCAGAATGTGACACCGACATAAGACCGTCACCAAGCAGAAGGTGACACCGACATAAGACCGTCACCTGGGCAGAATGTGACACCGACATAAGACCGTCACCTGGGCAGACACCGACATAAGACCGTCACCTGGGCAGAATGTAACACCGACATAAGACCGTCACCTGGACAGAATGTGACACCGACATAAGACCGTCACCTGGGCAGAATGTGACACCGACATAAGACCGTCACCTGGGCAGAATGTGACACCGACATAAGACCGTCACCTGGGCAGACACCGACATAAGACCGTCACCTGGGCAGAATGTAACACCGACATAAGACCGTCACCTGGGCAGAATGTGACACCGGCATAATACCATCACCTGGGCAGGATGTGACACCGACATAAGACCGTCACCTGGACAGAATGTGACACCGACATAAGACCGTCACCTGGGCAGAATGTGACACCGACATAAGACCGTCACCTGGGCAGAATGTGACACCGACATAAGACCGTCACCTGGGCAGAATGTGACACCGACATAAGACCGTCACCTGGGCAGAATGTAACACCGACATAAGACCGTCACCTCGGCAGAATGTAACACCGACATAAGACCGTCACCTGGACAGAATGTGACACCGACATAAGACCGTCACCTGGGCAGAATGTGACACCGACATAAGACCGTCACCTGGGCAGAATGTGACACCGACATAAGACCGTCACCTGGGCAGAATGTGACACCGACTGACCGTCACCTGGGCAGACACCGACATAAGACTGTCACCTGGGCAGAATGTGACACCGACATAAGATCATCACCTGGGCAGAATGTGACACCTGGGCAGAATGTGACACCGACATAAGACCGTCACCTGGGCAGAATGTGACACCGACATAAGACCATCACCTGGGCAGAAGGTGACACCGACATAAGACCGTCACCTGGGCAGAATGTGACACCGACATAAGACCGTCACCTGGGCAGAATGTGACACCGACATAAGACCGTCACCTGGGCAGAATGTGACACATGGGCAGAATGTGACACCGACATAAGACCGTCACCTGGGCAGAATGTGACACCGACATAAGACCGTCACCTGGGCAGAATGTGACACCGGCATAAGACCGTCACCTGGGCAGAAGGTGACACCGACATAAGACCGTCACCTGGGCAGAATGTGACACCGACATAAGACCGTCACCTGGGCAGAAGGTGACACCGACATAAGACCGTCACCTGGGCAGAATGTGACACCGACATAAGACCGTCACCTGGGCAGAATGTGACATCGACATAAGACCATCACCTGGGCAGACACCGACATAAGACCGTCACCTGGGCAGAATATGACACCGACATAAGACCGTCACCTGGGCAGAATGTGACACCGACATAAGACCGTCACCTGGGCAGAATGTGACACCGGCATAAGACCGTCACCTGGACAGAATGTGACACCGGCATAAGACCATCGCCTGGGCAGAATGTGACACCGACATAAGACCGTCACCTGGGCAGAATGTGACACCGACATAAGACCGTCACCTGGGCAGAATGTGACACCGACTGACCGTCACCTGGGCAGACACCGACATAAGACTGTCACCTGGGCAGAATGTGACACCGACATAAGATCATCACCTGGGCAGAATGTGACACCTGAGCAGAATGTGACACCGACATAAGACCGTCACCTGGGCAGAATGTGACACCGACATAAGACCATCACCTGGGCAGACACCGACATAAGACCGTCACCTGGGCAGAATGTGACACCGACATAAGACCGTCACCTGGGCAGAATGTGACACCGGCATAAGACCATCGCCTGGGCAGAATGTGACACCGACATAAGACCGTCACCTGGGCAGAATGTGACACCGACATAAGACCGTCACCTGGGCAGAATGTGACACCGACATAAGACCGTCACCTGGGCAGAATGCGACACCGACATAAGACCATCACCTGGGCAGAATGTGACACCGACATAAGACCGTCACCTGGGCAGAATGTGACACCGACATAAGACCGTCACCTGGGCAGAATGTGACACCGACATAAGACCATCACCTGGGCAGAATGTGACACCGACATAAGACCATCACCTGGGCAGGATGTAACACCGACATAAGACCGTCACCTGGGCATAATGTGACACCGACATAAGACCGTCACCTGGGCAGAAGGTGACACCGACATAAGACCGTCACCTGGGCAGAATGTGACACCGACATAAGACCGTCACCTGGGCAGAATGTGACACCGACATAAGACCGTTACCTGGGCAGAATGTGACACCGACATAAGACCGTCACCTGGGCAGAATGTGACACCGACATAAGACCATCACCTGGGCAGAATGTGACACCAACATAAGACCGTCACCTGGGCAGAATGTGACACCTGGGCAGAATGTGACACCGACATAAGACCATCACCTGGGCAGAATGTGACACCGACATAAGACCGTCACCTGGGCAGAATGTGACACCGACATAAGACCGTCACCTGGGCAGAATGTGACACCGGCATAAGACCGTCACCTGGGCAGAATGTGACACCGACATAAGACCATCACCTGGGCAGAATGTGACACCGACATAAGACCGTCACCTGGGCAGAATGTGACACCGACATAAGAACATCACCTGGGCAGAATGTGACACCGACATAAGACCGTCACCTGGGCAGAATGTGACATCGACATAAGACCATCACCTGGGCAGACACCGACATAAGACCGTCACCTGGGCAGAATGTGACACCGACATAAGACCATCACCTGGGCAGAATGTGACACCGACATAAGACCGTCACCTGGGCAGAATGTGACACCGACATAAGACCGTCACCTGGGCAGAATGTGACACCGACATAAGACCATCACCTGGGCAGACACCGACATAAGACCGTCGCCTGGGCAGAATGTGACACCGACATAAGACCGTCACCTGGGCAGAATGTGACATCGACATAAGACCATCACCTGGGCAGACACCGACATAAGACCGTCACCTGGGCAGAATGTGACACCGACATAAGACCGTCACCTGGGCAGAATGTGACACCGGCATAAGACCGTCACCTGGACAGAATGTGACACCGGCATAAGACCATCGCCTGGGCAGAATGTGACACCGACATAAGACCGTCACCTGGGCAGAATGTGACACCGACATAAGACCGTCACCTGGGCAGAATGTGACACCGACATAAGACCATCACCTGGGCAGAATGTGACACCGACATAAGACCGTCACCTGGGCAGAATGTGACACATGGGCAGAATGTGACACCGACATAAGACCGTCACCTGGGCAGAATGTGACACCTGGGCAGAATGTGACACCGACATAAGACCGTCACCTGGGCAGAATGTGACACCGACATAAGACCGTCGCCTGGGCAGAATGTGACACCTGTGCAGAATGTGACACCGACATAAGACCGTCACCTGGGCAGAATGTGTGATAGAGTGAACCTACCGGTTTCTGTACCTGACCTCGCCCTTGCGACCTACCCGGTCACCGTGTCTGGTAGCGTCCCTGCGACCCTGCCTGGGGCGTGCGGTCGGGCCGAATACAAGCCAGTACTGACCGGACCACCGTGTGTACAACATTGGCGACGAGGTGACTCGAGAGCGGAGGGTTCTGGTGGAATGTGACTCAAGTGGGACTGGATCGGGAGAGTGACGCTCAGCTGTGGCAGGTATGGCAGACATTGGACGGATGCCAGCGTTCGATCCGAGTGTGGAGTGTTTCGGGACTTATTCGCGCCGGGTTGAGCAGTATTTCATTGCGAACAGCGTGAAGGAGGAAGATGTGCGCCGCCGTGCAATTTTCCTGAGTGTAGTGGGCGGAAATACATTTAGTT
The DNA here is from genome assembly GCA_036785665.1 of Chirona hameri. Classification (NCBI taxonomy): domain Eukaryota; kingdom Metazoa; phylum Arthropoda; class Thecostraca; order Balanomorpha; family Balanidae; genus Chirona; species Chirona hameri. The sequence continues at coordinate 13,565 of JAXIVJ010003694.1, read as the reverse complement.
TGTTGGAAGATTTGATCGCACCTGCCACAGTGAACTCAGTGAGTTATAAGGATATCGTCAAGATTGTGTTGGACCATTTTGAGCCTGCGTCATCAGCGATCGTTGCAAGATATCAGTTTAACCGGGCAGTTCGAGAAGCGGGAGAGTCCGTATCGGCATTTGTTGCCAGGCTGCGTCACTTAGCAAAACCCTGTCACTCTTTGAGTGCCACGGTCGATGAAATGCTGAGGGACCGATTTGTTTGTGGCCTACGGAACGAATATGTTCAAGCCAAGCTCCTAAAGGAGGCGAATCTATCGCTGACATCGGCCATTAAAATCGCCCAACTCAGCGAATCGGCAGACGCGGACGCTTCCCAGTTCAGCGGGGCGCCGGCGTCTGGTGACGCCATCAACTCCCTCGGCAGGGACGGCGCCGGAGGTGACGTCATCAACTACTTCAGCCGGGGCGGCGCCAGAGGTCGCGGCAGCTACGGCCGCGGACGGGGACGTGGCGCCGGGCTCGGCCAGCAGCGGCACTGGTCGCGCGGCGGCTACGGCACCGGCGGTGATGCACCCGTCATCATGGGATCTCCAGGAGGAAGAGGACGTGGCAGCGGCATGCACTGGCAGCCTCGCGATGCCGGTCGTGGACAGCTGAGCCTGATACAGTGCCCCCGCTGCCTGCGACAGCACGCCGAGGCCGAGTGTCCGGCCCGGCAGCTGCGCTGCTACAGGTGCCACGCCGTGGGTCACGTGCGTGCCGCCTGTGCATTCGGCGGGGCGCCGCGTGTGCAGCATCTCAGCGAGCCGGGGCTGGAGACATCCCAGGACGGCGGCGGGCTCGGAGGAGCGTGCTTGCTGGACCCAGCGCAGGCGGTGTCGACCGCCTCGGAAGGGTTTGATGATAATGATGATGATGTGTACTTTCTGTTCCGATCTCAGGAGGTGAAAGTGTCTGCTGAAAGGAAGCCGCCACTGTGTGTCGATGTTTTGGTGAATGACAAACCTGTGCGGCTTGAGATTGATACGGGGGCGGCGTTGTCTGTGTGCTCAGAGGAGGAGTATAGGAGGATCTGGCCGGTAGATGGCCCTGTGGTTCAGCCGTGTGCCAAAGTGTTGAAGACGTACAATGGTGAATTGCTGCCCACTATGGGACAAGCACAGGTTCAGGTTAGGTATGGGTCTCAAGTGGCGGACCTATCACTGGTCATTCTGAAGGGATCTGGTCCGTTTCTGTTTGGTCGGGACTGGCTGGCCAAACTCAGACTGGATTGGCCTGCCATCTGTCGGGTGTCGACTGATGCCTCCATTGACGAGCTGGTGACTGAGTTCGCCGATGTTTTCAGTCCGGAGTTGGGACGCTATTCTGGCGAGCCGGTGAGCATCGAGGTCGACCCCGATGTCCAGCCGCGGTTTTTCAAGCCTCGCGCTGTGCCGCTGGCGTATCGTGAACAGGTAGAGCGGCATCTGCAGGCCGAGATTGATCAGGGACTCTGGGAACCCGTGAGATCGAGTAAGTGGGCTGCGCCGTTGGTTCTCGCGCCAAAGTCTGACGGGTCTGTGCGTATTTGTGGCGATTATCGTCTCACCGTAAATAAAGCAGCTCGTTGAGCAGTATCCGTTGCCGCGTTTCGAGGAGCTGGCATCGAAGCTCCAGGGGAGTACGGTGTACTCCAAGGTCGACCTCAAGGCGGCATACAATCAACTTTTGCTTGAAGAGAAATCCAGAGAATATCTCAGTCAACACGCTCAAGGGTTTGTTGAAGCCGACTAGGCTTGGGTTCGGCTATTCCTCGGCTCCCGCGCTGTTTCAGAGAACGATGGAGACGCTGTTGGCGGGCATCCCAGGCACCTGTGTCTTCTTGGATGATGTCGTATGCTCGGGGAAAACGCTGCAGGAGCACAATCTCGCACTGCGAGAGGTGCTGACTCGAGTTCGGGATGCAGGTCTCAGGCTGAACAGGGATAAATGTGTTTTCGGCGTGAGCAAAGTCGTGTACCTGGGACACCAGATCAGCGGCAAAGGTGTCGAGCCAACGAACGACAAAGTGACAGCTGTCGCTGAGGCTCCAGAGCCGCGCAATGTGTCGGAGTTACGCTGTTGGCTGGGGCTAATCAACTTCTATGGGAAGTTTCTGCGGGGACTGGCCTCCACACTGGCACCGCTGTACGCGCTGCTGCGTAGGGACGCCATGTGGAAGTGGACAGACGTGGAGAGGAGGGCGTTTCCGGACGCTAAGCGCCTCTTGCAGAGTCCCCCGGTTCTGGCGCATTTCGATCCCCGCTTGCCAATCATTTTGGCATGCGACGCTAGCCCGGTCGGCATCGGGTGTGTCCTCAGTCAGAAGACGCCCTCTGGTGAGCGTCCAGTTGCGTTTTACTCCCGCACTCTCAATGATACTGAAAGGCGCTATTCTCAGACGGACCGAGAGGGTTTGGCGGTGGTGGCAGGAGTCAAACGTTTTCATTTCTACTTAGCTGGTAAAACGTTCGTGATTCAAACAGACCACAAACCATTGCTGGGTTTGATCGGTGAGATGAAGCCTCTGCCGCTCATGGCATCGCCCCGGGTGGTCCGCTGGGCGCTGATGTTAGGGTCATACGACTACCATCTGGAGTATATTCCAGGAACGAGACAGGTGCACTGTGACGCCCTGAGTCGTCTACCGGTGCTGGGTGATGTGACGTCACCGAGTCCCGTGCCTGCCGAGACCATCCATCTGATGGAGTTCCTGAATGACTCGCCGGTCTCTGTTGATCAGATTCGCAGTTGGACGGCGCGCGATCCCGTGCTGTCAGTGGTTCTGAAGTTCGTCAGAGATGGGTGGCCGCAGAACACAGCGTCGCTAGGGCCAGATTTTCAACCGTTCAAGTGTCGAGAGGCGGAACTCAGTGTTCAGGATGGTTGCATACTGTGGGGTGCTCGGGTAGTCATTCCACCACAAGGTAGAACACAGATATTGGCAATGCTACATGAAGGACACAAAGGCGAATCTCGTACGAAATCGTTTGCACGTATGTATGTGTGGTGGCCGAATTTAGATGTCCAAATAGTTTCAATCACAAAACAGTGTGAAATATGCCAGGCGCACCGCCCGAATGTACCAGAAACGCCGATCCACCCGTGGGCGTGGCCGTCTCGACCGTGGGAGCGCATACATTTAGATTACTGTGGCCCGATGTCTGGCTGGATGTTTTTAGTTGTTGTTGATGCCCATTCAAAATGGATAGAGGTGTACCCCTCTCGTAGCACAGGCACAGCGGCGACACTCGAGCATTTGCGTCAGTCGTTTGCTTGTTCGGGGCTACCGCGCACGATTGTGACCGACAACGCATCATGTTTTACGTCAGATGAGTTTAAAATGTTCTGCAAACAGAATGGCATTGTGCACCTGACCACACCTGCGATGTCTCCAAAATCAAACGGACTGGCGGAGAAATGTGTAGGAACTTTCAAGAACAGTTTGAAAAAGCAACGTTTCGGTTCTGTTCACACCAAAGTATCTAGGTTTGTGTTTCATTATCGATCCACGCCGCACACCACGACTCGCACGTCTCCGGCAGAGCTGTTTCTGGGGCGCCGTATGCGAACCCCGCTGGACGTTCTTGGGCCTAATTTAGGCGAGTCTGTGCGCCAGCGTCAAGCGAAACAAAAATTGTATCGAGACCAGCACACAGTGGAGCGCAATGTGAATGTAGGCGATTCTGTGTACGTGTCGGCTGTAGGCCGTTTGCGGGGTGGCGAGGAACAGGTATGGCTTCCCGGTGTGTTGGTGGGGAGGGCAGGTGTTAAGCTGTCTGTGCGGTTGGAAGATGGTCGGGTAATTTAGACATCTGGATCATGTCCGTCCGTCCCCCGGCCGTCCGTCTCGCCATCCTTCTCGCGGCGCCGGCCCTCCGAGCGCTGGGTACCCCCGCTCTCTCGTGGCCTCCCAGTGTATGCGTGCGATAGCACCGCAGCCGGCCGTGACGTCACCGCCGGCCACTGTGAGCGAGGCCGGTGTGTCTGGAGGTGAGGCTCGCTATGCTTTGCGAGACCGCGCGTCACTGCGTCAGCCCGATAGACTGGCATATGTTTGATGTGTCACTGATGTGTGTATAGATTTAGCGTATGTTATGATGTCATCATTTAAAGGTGGAGGGATGTGATAGAGTGAACCTACCGGTTTCTGTACCTGACCTCGCCCTTGCGACCTACCCGGTCACCGTGTCTGGTAGCGTCCCTGCGACCCTGCCTGGGGCGTGCGGTCGGGCCGAATACAAGCCAGTACTGACCGGACCACCGTGTGTACAACAGAATGTGACACCGACATAAGACCATCACCTGGGCAGAATGTGACACCGACATAAGACCGTCACCTGGGCAGACACCGACATAAGACCGTCACCTGGGCAGAATGTAACACCGACATAAGACCGTCACCTGGGCAGAATGTGACACCGACATAAGACCGTCACCTGGGCAGACACCGACATAAGACCATCACCTGGGCAGAATGTGACACCGACATAAGACCGTCACCTGGGCAGACACCGACATAAGACCGTCACCTGGGCAGAATGTGACACCGACATAAGACCGTCACCTGGGCAGAATGTGACACTGACATAAGACCATCACCTGGGCAGAATGTGACACCGACATAAGACCGTCACCTGGGCAGACACCGACATAAGACCATCACCTGGGCAGAATGTGACACCGACATAAGACCGTCACCTGGGCAGAATGTGACACCGACATAAGACCGTCACCTGGGCAGAATGTGACACCGACATAAGACCGTCACCTGGGCAGACACCGACATAAGACCATCACCTGGGCAGAATGTAACACCGACATAAGACCGTCACCTGGGCAGAATGTGACACCGACATAAGACCGTCACCTGGGCAGAATGTGACATCGACATAAGACCGTCACCTGGGCAGAATGTAACACCGACATAAGACCGTCACCTGGGCAGAATGTGACACCGGCATAAGACCGTCACCTGGGCAGAATGTGACACCGACATAAGACCATCACCTGGGCAGAATGTGACACCGACATAAGACCGTCACCTGGGCAGAATGTGACACCGACATAAGACCGTCACCTGGGCAGACACCGACATAAGACCGTCACCTGGGCAGAATGTGACACCGACATAAGACCGTCACCTGGGCAGAATGTGACACCGACATAAGACCGTCACCTGGGCAGAATGTGACACCGACATAAGACCGTCACCTGGGCAGACACCGACATAAGACCGTCACCTGGGCAGAATGTGACACCGACATAAGACCGTCACCTGGGCAGAATGTGACACCGACATAAGACCGTCACCTGGGCAGACACCGACATAAGACCGTCACCTGGGCAGAATGTGACACCGACATAAGATCATCACCTGGGCAGAATGTGACACCGACATAAGACCGTCACCTGGGCAGAATGTGACACCGACATAAGACCGTCACCTGGGCAGAATGTGACACCGACATAAGACCGTCACCTGGGCAGAATGTGACACCGACATAAGACCGTCACCTGGGCAGAATGTGACACCGACATAAGACCGTCACCTGGGCAGAATGTGACACCGACATAAGACCATCACCTGGGCAGACACCGACATAAGACCGTCACCTGGGCAGAATGTGACACCGACATAAGACCGTCACCTGGGCAGAATGTGACACCGACATAAGACCGTCACCCGGGCAGAATGTGACACCGACATAAGACCGTCACCTGGGCAGAATGTGACACCGACATAAGACCGTCACCTGGGCAGAATGTGACACCGACATAAGACCATCACCTGGGCAGAATGTGACACCGACATAAGACCATCACCTGGGCAGAATGTGACACCGACATAAGACCGTCACCTGGGCAGAATGTGACACCGACATAAGACCGTCACCTGGGCAGAATGTGACACCGACATAAAACCGTAACCTGGGCAGAATGTGACACCGACATAAGACCGTTACCTGGGCAGAATGTGACACCGACATAAGACCATCACCTGGGCAGAATGTGACACCGACATAAGACCGTCACCTGGGCAGAATGTGACACCGACATAAGACCGTCACCTGGGCAGAATGTGACACCAGCGGCCGGTCAGCTGACGCTCTCTGATGACGTCACAGTGGCCTGCGTGGAAGTCGCCGATGACGCCCGGCGAGGCGCCGAGGTCGTTCAGGCTGAGGCGTGGCAGGCGCACCACGCACGCCTGCGTGCTCAGGCAGATGTCCTCGTCTGCGGGGGGTGGGGGTGGTAACAATCTGACTCAAAAGGGGGGCCGGGTGGCTCAGTTGGTAGAGCGTTGGACTCTGAATCCAAGGGTTCCGGGTTCGAGTCTGGCTACTGGCGCAGATCATTCGGTTCCCCGCATGGGAGGAGTGGTTCCTCTCCCCACCTGCGGCGGCATAAGGCTATAGGCCGGATTACGGTGTGGGCGAGACCCCCCCCCCCCCCAAAAAAAATGACTCAAGTCGGCTGGTAAGCTGATCTGTTGTCGCTGGTTCGATCCCCACAGCCACCGCATATTTAAAAATGACGTCACCACATGAGGTCATCGGTCACTGGCAAAACACTTCGACAGCAGTAAATGCAACACAACAGATCCCCACAGCCACCGCAGAATTAAACATGACGTCACCACATGAGGTCATCGGTCACTGGCAGAACACTTCGACAGCAGTATAAATACAACACAACAGTTTCATGCAGTGAAGTGTACAATGTCGAACACAAGCATGGCGCTGACGAAGTCAAACAGCAAGTGCATCACCGATACAGCCCCGGAAGCTTCAGAGGCAGACACTGGGCACGGGTCAGAGTTGCTGGTCACCGGTGCAGGGAGTCGAAGCACTTTGCCTGCCGATAAGATTAGCTGGCACGCGACTATCAGATAAATGTGATGGGTCGTGTTGTGCTGACTTGCAGTTGTAGTTCTGACAGATACAGTTAGCGCAGGTTGAAATCACCCTATCCGCATTCATCAAGGTAAGGCGAAAAGGTGTCATTAACTCATTAAAACCTTAATTAAAGTGGCACGGGAAATACGCGATGCAGTGTACAGGTAATTATTTCAAGGGGATTGTGTGCTGGATAGCTTTGCAATTCTCAGAGCGCGGTGGTGCTATGCGATTACAAGTGTAAGCTCTCTCCGAAACATTAGCCAATTAACAGCAGGTGTGGTGGCATTGGCAACGTGGGCGGTAACACCGACCGGCCGATATTGATCAGCTCCAGTAGCAGCGGCTAGCGGTTTACCTACACATGATAGCAGAATATCTCACCACACGCAGTAATGTTACATAGACCAGCAGCAAGTCGAATGCCACTCTAAGGCTGTGGCGTTGCTGAAACGTCATTATAACACCCGTGTCTCGAAATTACCTAATACAAAGAAAATAAACGAGAAAGAAAAACGTACAAAAGAAACTTGAGTCATTTGCAAGTTCATGCACTGAAACGACCTCAGATAAGACGTAGCGATAGCAGTTCCGGTGGCGTATCTGGCCATCATGGTAGCGGTCCGATCCGAGTGACCCCCGACCCCACGGACACTGAACGGTGGACTGAATGACCCGTGACCCCGCCGAGCTGTGACCCAGTGACCTGCGTGGCACGAATGAACTGTGACCCTGCTGACCTGTGACGGCGATCTTGCTGACCTGTGACAATGACCTGCGACCCTGCTGACCTGTGACAATGACCTGTGACGGTGACCTGCGACCCTGCTGACCTGTGACCTGTGACCCTGCTGATCTGTGATGGTGACCTGCGACCCAGCTGACCTGTGACGTCGATCCTGACGACCTGTGACCCTGCTGACCTGTGACGGCGATCTTGCTGACCTGTGACAGTGACCTGTGACAGTGACCTGTGACCCTGCTGACCTGTGACAAGTACATGTGACCCTGTTGACCCGTAACGGCGATCCTGCTGACCTGTGGCAGTGACCTTTGACCTTGCTGATCTGTGACCTGTGGGCTGTGACCCGGCTGACCTGTGACGGTGACCTGCAGCCTGACGGCGTTGATGGACCCGGTGACCTGCAGGAAGTCTCGTCCCTGCAGCAGCAGCTCGCCCGCCACGTTCCACTGCGGCGCCAGTTTGGCCCGCAGCGTGTACCGCAGGCAGCAGGCGAAGTCGTCTCGGGCAGCAGGCCGCTCAGCCAGCACCTGCCCCCAGACAGCGACGCACGCGCACGCGCACGCGCACGCACACGCACACGCACACGCACACGCACACGCACACACACACACACACACACACACACACACACACACACACACACACACACACACACACACACACACACACACACACACACACACACAGCAGCGTCACGCGGATTACAAAGACGCAGCAGACGCAGCAGCTAAGCACTACAACCTCTCTCCGCCAAACGCTTTGTTTCCAGCGCGGTCTGTCCGCGGAAATGGGCCGGTTAATCCTATGAGCAAGCAGAGTCCTAACAGAGGGTGGGCTGGCTGGCGAGAGTTTGTCTGCGCCGAGCGGCCCGCTGCACAACGAGCCTCCAGCGTCAGGGTGAGGTGTATCCCACTCATCACTCGTCATTTGTCCCGACCCGCGGCTGCTGAAATCCGATTATCAGGCTGCCTAGCCTGTGCAGAAGACATATGCCAGCCTGCAGTCGTGGGCAACAGAAATAGCAATGAACTACCGTTACCTGATGACACATGGCTCTTCCTCGGCAGACCACTGGGTCTATGGACTTACCCTGGCCCTCATGTCGGCGAGCGTCTGGCAGAGGTTGAAGGAGCGTGGCACGAGGACCATGACGGAGTCAGCATCGTCCGACGGGGAGGCTAGCACCGCCGCGCACCGAAATATCAGCTCCCTGCCGTACCGGCCGACAGTCAGTGTTACTGCCCTGGGTACGACACAGCCGGCTGGGAATATCAGCTCCCTGCCGTACCGGCCGACTGTCAGTGTTACTGCCCTGGGTACGACACAGCCGGCTGGGAATATCAGCTCCCTGCCGTACCGGCCGACAGTCAGTGTTACTGCTCTGGGTACGACACAGCCGGCTGGGACGAAACCGGAGACGCTGCCTGGGGACAGAGTGACGGATGAACGGAGCGGCAGCGGAGGAAGAGCACAGAGGTGTTACGTGGTGATATGAATGTGTCGGCAACTCATCAAGTGATATAGAAATACTCCAACAACGCTTGAAGAAACCGTTCTTTAAATTTTCGAGTAAACAATATAGAGGATGGATGGGTGAAAGGCGCAGCATAGTTTTGTACCTTAGACTTAAAAACGTAATAAGCAGAGGCAATGTGTTGCCTTATGCTAACAACGAAAATGTAGCATTGCCTATGGCAAATGCAATGCATACAGGGCGAAATGACAGTTGAGTTCATGTTAGAAACGACACTTGTTCGAAATCAAGCGGCGTTGACCGATGTGTTCCTACCTACACCTCAGCACCTGTTTTCCGGGTGCCTGGTCGCCCGGCTTTTCAAACACGACCAGCAGGGCGGTGAGCTGGTGCAGCCGCGGACTTCCGGCGAAAAACTGCACAGGAGGGCTCGGCTCCGGCATCGCAAGCTGGCTGGACAGTGACGCTGCAGGCGATCATCAATTCAGCCTGCTACTTTGGTGAAGTCAGTTGGACGGCTGAAAACACATCACGAAAGGTCAACGTCTGGCAGGGGCCGATCTATCCGTGTTTTTTTTTTTGGGGGGGGGGGGGGGCAAATGCAGTGGCGTATTTCCAAAAAGTTGTTGAGCGGAGGAGGGGAGGGGGAGGTAGCGTGCCGTCAGCGAGAAGTTGTTGACCGGGGGGGGGGGGGGGGGGAGGGGGAATAGAGCGCGTCGTCAACCCGTCAGCAACTGTGCATACGTCCGGCCGTTTTTTTTTTGTTGGGGGGGGGCAAATCATGGTTTCAGGGCCTTTGGGGGGCATGACCCCTTACCCCCCCCCCCCCCGGATCCGCCCGAGTCCTGACGTCTGGGATAGGAGGGCTATGAATCGGAGCACAGCGAGTGGTAACTAGGTACACAGTATACACACACACACACACACACACACACACACACACACACACACACACACACACACACACACACACACACACACACACACACACACGCACGCACGCACGTGCGCGCGCGCACGCACGCACGCACACACAAGCTGTTAAATTACGTACCTACATACATAGGCAGACTGTGGACAATTTAAGATGAAGAAAGTGACTGACGGAAAATATTGCCTTGAGGCTTGACCTGTAATGCACGTCAAATGTTTAGCTCACAGTAATGAACGGATGACATCTTTAGCGCTCTGTGGTCCTATTCATTATCTGGATTTTAGTTGAGTTCCTAACATACTACACTCGGACCACGTCACACCTATCCTATTCCTATCCACTTACTTTCACTTCCGTTCTATCTCATTTGTGTCTTAAAACTAGGCAGGAATGTAAACAGAACAACGATAAGTCATAAATGATCATTACGTCAATAAAAACGTACGTTTCCTCCGGAAATATTGGCGCTCATAACTCATAACATAACCCATAACCGATGTTCATCACGGTAAATTGTTTATGAAACAAAATGTTTTATTTTCCTTCATCTAACGCCAACTTGCAACGGCAGCTGTTTTGCGCTTAGCAGAAGAAACATCAAGAATAACAACTACTATTCTGCATCGTATGGAGTCACAATTATTCAAAATACTCTTTTCACTAAGTGTTATTTTAATACAATAATGATAAAATAAGCTGTATTTTGATAGAAAATACAATATCAAAGCTTGAAATGAAAATATATAGGCCAAAAGCTTTCCAATTTTCAGAGACTATTAAATACAGAACAATTCTGACGCACTTGAGACAAACTTTCTAATTTCGTAAACATAACGGGTTCGTGTGCTAATTTTGGCTCTTCTAATCTTTTGCGGGAACCATTCTAGACCTTACATGTCAATATACGGCCTTGGAACTTACATTAATTTCCGATTGGGTGGAGAGAGGATGATGGCTATTTGATCATGATGACTAGCCAATGTTGTCCACACAGCCAGGATCAGGACGAATCAACTGTCTGGTGAGTGATTGACATAAAGACATAAAGACATAAAAGAAAAGTGCAACAAAGAGCCTCTTGGGGCCCATCCGAGGTTGCACCCCCCCCCCCCCTCCACCAGTCTCGCCCCTTCAAATCACCTTACTCTACCTGCATAAAAGAAGTCTAATCCCACAAGTATTTATGAACTAATCTCTTCTCTGTAAAGTATTTATCTAATCTAATTTTGAAGGAAGCAAGTGTCACTGCATCAGCAACATCCCCTGGTAGCATATTCCAATGTCCCACAACCCTTCTACTGAAAAATGACTGTCATAGCCTAGTCCTACTTTGTTTCATAATGAGTTTATGCTGATGACCTCTATTGGTAGAGGTCATCAGCATAAACTCATTATGAGTTTATGCTGATATCAAATCAAAGGGTATGTTTGAGTTAACCCTATTGAACTCAAACATACCCTTTAAATATCCAGAATGCTGACTATTTACAAATTTGAAGACTTCAATTAGATCTCCTCTTAGCCTTCTATATCTAAGTGAAAACATACCCAATTTCTTTAATCTATCTTCATAAGGTAAACTACCAAGACAATTAACCATTTTTGTTGCCCTTTTTGAACTCTTTCTAACAACCAGCAATCTTTCTCATATGTTGGAGACCAGGCTTGTACACAATACTCTAAATGTGGTCTAACGTATGCACAATACAGTTTTGTTATTACCTTTTCACTCTTGTAGGAAACATTTCTGTTAATGGCCCCCAGCATTCTAAGTGCCTTTTTCCTAGCTTCTACAACCTGGTCTGACGCTGATAGTCTATTGTTTACCACAACACCTAAATCTCTTTCCTTTTCAATCTGCTCCATTTTCTGCCCACCCATTTCATACCTATGTTTACTGCTAACCCGTCCAGCGTGCATAATCTTACATTTACTCAAATTGAATTTCATCTGCCATGCTTCAGACCACTCAACTAGCTTGTCCAGATCTGATTGAAAAACATCCTGATCATGTTTTCCTCTAATAATCCTGACAACTTTTAGATCGTCTGCAAATTTCAAGACTTTGCTGTCTATACTGTTCTCAATTGCATTCACAAATACTATAAAAAGCAATGGGCCCAGGACTGAGCCCTGTGGAACCCCACTGAGAACCTCCTTCCATTGTGATTGGCACCCATTAAATATAACCCTTTGCTGGCATCCTGAAAGCCACATTTCTATCCAATCCAGAATCTTGCCCCTGATCCCATGAATTTTAAGTTGCAACCCCAGTCTTGTATGGGGGACTTTGTCAAATGCTTTACTGAAATCAAGAAAAGCTACATCTAGCTGTTTACCCTGATCAAAGCTATCTGTTGCAACATCCAAAAACTCCAGAAGATTAGTTAAACAAGAACGGCCCTTCCTAAAGCCATGCTGTGTATCCTTGATGAGTTCATTTTGCTCCAAGAATTCAACAATCTTATCTTTGATGATTGATTCAAGCACCTTGCAGACTAATGAGGTCAGACTAACCGGTCTATAGTTTTCCTCTTTACTTCTATCTCCCTTTTTATGAATAGGAACAACATTTGCTCTTTTCCAATCAAGTGGAATTTTACTATCTGCGAGTGATTTAGAAAATATTATGGCTAATGGAACCGACAACTCCCTTTCAGATTCTCTTAAAAGTCTAGCATGGATTTCATCAGGTCCTTCTGCCTTGTTAGGCCTTACTTTCTTTAGATATTCTAGAACAAGTTCACTACTTATGCCACCTAGCTCTCCTATAGTCTCCTCTGTCTCTAGCTCAGGCTGAAGTGCTGCAATACTACTCTGGTCCTCGATAGTAAAGACAGATTGAAACTGATCATTAAGCACTTCAACCATTTCACTGTCCTTGCTAACTAACACATCATCTACCTTAAATGGACCTATATTTTTGGAAACTGTACTGAACTTATAAAAACTGAAGAACTTCTTACTATCTGCATTACAATGTCTAGCTAAATCAAGTTCCTTTGCCCTTTTAGCTGCTCTGACCTTTTTCTTAACCGAATTTCTTGCATTCTGGTAGGCCTTCTGATTTATATCTAGTGAAGATCCCTTCAAAATGCCAAATGCACTTCTTTTAGCTTGTATAGCACTCCTTACTTCTGGGGTAAGCCAAACTGGTTTGCCCTTGGTTCTGTTACGTTTGTGCCTGAGGGGTATATGCAGATTCTGAATTTGGCTTAATCTAGCTTTGAAAACATTCCAGGCCTCACATGCATCTAAACCTGCCAACTCAACGTTCCATTTTATCTGTGCGAGGTCATTTCTAATACCATCAAAATCAGCCCGGCTGAAGTTTGGAACCATAATAAGGTTATCTTTGGGCCTCATGTCTGATGAGATATTGAATTTAACCATATTGTGATCACTGGTTCCTGGACCTGCACAAATACTTATGTCACTAACTAGATCACTGTTGTCTGAGAATACAAGGTCTAGAATGGAGCAATGTCTGGTTGGCTCTGTTACAAACTGATG